>JAEIFQ010000590.1:0-33222 GCA_018904025.1 Zaprionus vittiger | reverse complement strand
TTTTCATCGCAAAAACTTTTTAAAGGACATTTTATACTACTTAGGACTACCTCTATCAACTTAAGTCAAAATATCAAAATTCTAAATTTTGAAATATTTTGAAAATGTTGTAAGGGGGGTGCTTTATCACAAATTTACACCTAAATTAAGGGTTTTTCTTCGATATTTTCCACAATTTTCATCGCAAAGACTTTTCGAAGGACATTTTATACTACTTATGACTAGCTTTATCAATTTAAGTCAAAATATAAAAATTCTAACTTCTGAAAAATTTTAAAAATGTTGTAAGGGGGGTGCTTCGAAAAATTCAAATTTAAATTTACACCTAAATTAAGGGTTTTTCTTCGATATTTTCCACAATTTTCATCGCAAAGACTTTTCGAAGGACATTTTATACTACTTATGACTAGCTTTATCAATTTAAGTCAAAATATCAAAATTCTAAATTTTGAAAAATTTTGAAAATGTTGTAAGGGGGTGCTTCGAAAAATTCAAATTCAAATTTACACCTAAATTAAGGGTTTTTCTTCGATATTTTCCACAATTTTCATCGCAAAGACTTTTCGAAGGACGTTTTATACTATTTATGACTAGCTTTATCAATTTAAGTCAAAATATCGAAATTCTAAATTTTAAAAAATTTTGAAAATGTTGTAAGGGGGTGCTTCGAAAATTCAAATTCAAATTTACACCTAAATTAAGGGTTTTTCTTCGATATTTTCCACAATTTTCACCGCAAAGACTTTTTGAAGGACATTTTATACTACTTATGACTACCTCTATCAACTTAAGTCAAAATATCAAAATTCTAAATTTTGAAAAATTTTGAAAATGTTGTAAGGGGGGTGCTTCGAAAAATTCAAATTCAAATTTACACCTAAATTAAGGGTTTTTCTTCGATATTTTCCACAATTTTCATCGCAAAGACTTTTCGAAGGACATTTTATACTATTTATGACTAGCTTTATCAATTTAAGTCAAAATATCGAAATTCTAAATTTTGAAAAATTTTGAAAATGTTGTAAGGGGGGTGCTTCGAAAAATTCAAATTCAAATTTACACCTAAATTAAGGGTTTTTCTTCGATATTTTCCACAATTTTCACCGCAAAGACTTTTCGAAGGAAATTTTATACTATTTATGACTAGCTTTATCAATTTAAGTTAAAATATCGAAATTCTAAATTTTGAAAAATTTTGAAAATGTTGTAAGGGGGGTGCTTCGATAATTCAAATTCAAATTTACACCTAAATTAAGGCTTTTTCTTCGATATTTTTCACAATTTTCACCGCAAAGACTTTTTGAAGGACATTTTATACTACTTATGACTACCTCTATCAACTTAAGTCAAAATATCAAAATTCTAAATTTTGAAAAATTTTGAAAATGTTGTAAGGGGGGTGCCTTATCACAATTTTACACCTAAATTAAGGGTTTTTCTTCGATATTTTCCACAATTTTCATCGCAAAGACTTTTCGAAGGACATTTTATACTACTTATGACTAGCTTTATCAATTTAAGTCAAAATATAAAAATTCTAACTTCTGAAAAATTTTAAAAATGTTGTAAGGGGGGTGCTTCGAAAAATTCAAATTTAAATTTACACCTAAATTAAGGGTTTTTCTTCGATATTTTCCACAATTTTCATCGCAAAGACTTTTCGAAGGACATTTTATACTACTTATGACTAGCTTTATCAATTTAAGTCAAAATATCAAAATTCTAAATTTTGAAAAATTTTGAAAATGTTGTAAGGGGGTGCTTCGAAAAATTCAAATTCAAATTTACACCTAAATTAAGGGTTTTTCTTCGATATTTTCCACAATTTTCATCGCAAAGACTTTTCGAAGGACATTTTATACTATTTATGACTAGCTTTATCAATTTAAGTCAAAATATCGAAATTCTAAATTTTAAAAATTTTGAAAATGTTGTAAGGGGGGTGCTTCGAAAAATTCAAATTCAAATTTACACCTAAATTAAGGGTTTTTCTTCGATATTTTCCACAATTTTCACCGCAAAGACTTTTCGAAGGACATTTTATACTACTTATGACTACCTCTATCAACTTAAGTCAAAATATCAAAATTCTAAATTTTGAAAAATTTTGAAAATGTTGTAAGGGGGGTGCTTCGAAAAATTCAAATTCAAATTTACACCTAAATTAAGGGTTTTTCTTCGATATTTTCCACAATTTTCATCGCAAAGACTTTTCGAAGGACATTTTATACTATTTATGACTAGCTTTATCAATTTAAGTCAAAATATCGAAATTCTAAATTTTGAAAAATTTTGAAAATGTTGTAAGGGGGTGCTTCGAAAAATTCAAATTCAAATTTACACCTAAATTAAGGGTTTTTCTTCGATATTTTCCACAATTTTCATCGCAAAGACTTTTCGAAGGACATTTTATACTATTTATGACTAGCTTTATCAATTTAAGTTAAAATATCGAAATTCTAAATTTTGAAAAATTTTGAAAATGTTGTAAGGGGGGTGCTTCGATAAATTCAAATTCAAATTTACACCTAAATTAAGGGTTTTTCTTCGATATTTTTCACAATTTTCACCGCAAAGACTTTTTGAAGGACATTTTATACTACTTATGACTACCTCTATCAACTTAAGTCAAAATATCAAAATTCTAAATTTTGAAAAATTTTGAAAATGTTGTAAGGGGGGTGCCTTATCACAATTTTACACCTAAATTAAGGGTTTTTCTTCGATATTTTCCACAATTTTCATCGCAAAGACTTTTCGAAGGACATTTTATACTATTTATGACTAGCTTTATCAATTTAAGTCAAAATATCGAAATTCTCAATTTTGAAAAATTTTGAAAATGTTGTAAGGGGGTGCTTCGAAAAATTCAAATTCAAATTTACACCTAAGTTAAGGGTTTTTCTTCGATATTTTCCACAATTTTCATCGCAAAGACTTTTCGAAGGACATTTTATACTATTTATGACTAGCTTTATCAATTTAAGTCAAAATATCGATATTCTAAATTTTTAAAAATTTTGAAAATGTTGTAAGGGGGGTGCTTCGAAAAATTCAAATTCAAATTTACACCTAAATTAAGGGTTTTTCTTCGATATTTTCCACAATTTTCATCGCAAAGACTTTTCGAAGGACATTTTATACTATTTATGACTAGCTTGATCAATTTAAGTCAAAATATCGATATTCTAAATTTTGAAAAATTTTGAAAATGTTGTAAGGGGGGTGCTTCGAAAAATTCAAATTCAAATTTACACCTAAATTAAGGGTTTTTCTTCGATATTTTCCACAATTTTCATCGCAAAGACTTTTCGAAGGACATTTTATACTATTTATGACTAGCTTTATCAATTTAAGTCAAAATATCGAAATTCTAAATTTTGAAAAATTTTGAAAATGTTGTAAGGGGGGTGCTTCGAAAAATTCAAATTCAAATTTACACCTAAATTAAGGGTTTTTCTTCGATATTTTTTCTACAATTTTCACCGCAAAGACTTTTCGAAGGAAATTTTATACTATTTATGACTAGCTTTATCAATTTAAGTTAAAATATCGAAATTCTAAATTTTGAAAAATTTTGAAAATGTTGTAAGGGGGGTGCTTCGAAAAATTCAAATTCAAATTTACACCTAAATTAAGGGTTTTTCTTCGATATTTTTCACAATTTTCACCGCAAAGACTTTTTGAAGGACATTTTATACTACTTATGACTACCTCTATCAACTTAAGTCAAAATATCAAAATTCTAAATTTTGAAAAATTTTGAAAATGTTGTAAGGGGGGTGCTTCGAAAAATTCAAATTCAAATTTACACCTAAGTTAAGGGTTTTTCTTCGATATTTTCCACAATTTTCATCGCAAAGACTTTTCGAAGGACATTTTATACTATTTATGACTAGCTTTATCAATTTAAGTCAAAATATCGAAATTCTAAATTTTGAAAAATTTTGAAAATGTTGTAAGGGGGGTGCTTCGAAAAATTCAAATTCAAATTTACACCTAAATTAAGGGTTTTTCTTCGATATTTTCCACAATTTTCACCGCAAAGACTTTTCGAAGGAAATTTTATACTATTTATGACTAGCTTTATCAATTTAAGTCAAAATATCGAAATTCTAAATATTGAAAAATTTTGAAAATGTTGTAAGGCGGGTGCTTCGATAATTCAAATTCAAATTTACACCTAAATTAAGGCTTTTTCTTCGATATTTTTCACAATTTTCACCGCAAAGACTTTTTGAAGGACATTTTATACTACTTATGACTACCTCTATCAACTTAAGTCAAAATATCAAAATTCTAAATTTTGAAAAATTTTGAAAATGTTGTAAGGGGGGTGCCTTATCACAATTTTACACCTAAATTAAGGGTTTTTCTTCGATATTTTCCACAATTTTCATCGCAAAGACTTTTCGAAGGACATTTTATACTACTTATGACTAGCTTTATCAATTTAAGTCAAAATATAAAAATTCTAACTTCTGAAAAATTTTAAAAATGTTGTAAGGGGGGTGCTTCGAAAAATTCAAATTTAAATTTACACCTAAATTAAGGGTTTTTCTTCGATATTTTCCACAATTTTCATCGCAAAGACTTTTCGAAGGACATTTTATACTACTTATGACTAGCTTTATCAATTTAAGTCAAAATATCAAAATTCTAAATTTTGAAAAATTTTGAAAATGTTGTAAGGGGGTGCTTCGAAAAATTCAAATTCAAATTTACACCTAAATTAAGGGTTTTTCTTCGATATTTTCCACAATTTTCATCGCAAAGACTTTTCGAAGGACGTTTTATACTATTTATGACTAGCTTTATCAATTTAAGTCAAAATATCGAAATTCTAAATTTTAAAAATTTTGAAAATGTTGTAAGGGGGGTGCTTCGAAAAATTCAAATTCAAATTTACACCTAAATTAAGGGTTTTTCTTCGATATTTTCCACAATTTTCACCGCAAAGACTTTTTGAAGGACATTTTATACTACTTATGACTACCTCTATCAACTTAAGTCAAAATATCAAAATTCTAAATTTTGAAAAATTTTGAAAATGTTGTAAGGGGGGTGCTTCGAAAAATTCAAATTCAAATTTACACCTAAATTAAGGGTTTTTCTTCGATATTTTCCACAATTTTCACCGCAAAGACTTTTTGAAGGACATTTTATACTACTTATGACTACCTCTATCAACTTAAGTCAAAATATCAAAATTCTAAATTTTGAAAAATTTTGAAAATGTTGTAAGGGGGGTGCTTCGAAAAATTCAAATTCAAATTTACACCTAAATTAAGGGTTTTTCTTCGATATTTTCCACAATTTTCATCGCAAAGACTTTTCGAAGGACATTTTATACTACTTATGACTACCTCTATCAACTTAAGTCAAAATATCAAAATTCTAAATTTTGAAAAATTTTGAAAATGTTGTAAGGGGGGTGCCTTATCACAATTTTACACCTAAATTAAGGGTTTTTCTTCGATATTTTCCACAATTTTCATCGCAAAGACTTTTCGAAGGACATTTTATACTATTTATGACTAGCTTTATCAATTTAAGTCAAAATATCGAAATTCTAAATATTGAAAAATTTTGAAAATGTTGTAAGGGGGGTGCTTCGAAAAATTCAAATTCAAATTTACACCTAAATTAAGGGTTTTTCTTCGATATTTTTTCTACAATTTTCACCGCAAAGACTTTTCGAAGGAAATTTTATACTATTTATGACTAGCTTTATCAATTTAAGTCAAAATATCGAAATTCTAAATTTTGAAAAATTTTGAAAATGTTGTAAGGGGGGTGCTTCGAAAAATTCAAATTCAAATTTACACCTAAATTAAGGGTTTTTCTTCGATATTTTCCACAATTTTCACCGCAAAGACTTTTTGAAGGACATTTTATACTACTTATGACTACCTCTATCAACTTAAGTCAAAATATCAAAATTCTAAATTTTGAAAAATTTTGAAAATGTTGTAAGGGGGGTGCTTTATCACAAATTTACACCTAAATTAAGGGTTTTTCTTCGATATTTTCCACAATTTTCATCGCAAAGACTTTTCGAAGGACATTTTATACTATTTATGACTAGCTTTATCAATTTAAGTCAAAATATCGAAATTCTAAATTTTGAAAAATTTTGAAAATGTTGTAAGGGGGTGTGCTTCGAAAAATTCAAATTCAAATTTACACCTAAATTAAGGGTTTTTCTTCGATATTTTCCACAATTTTCACCGCAAAGACTTTTCGAAGGAAATTTTATACTATTTATGACTAGCTTTATCAATTTAAGTCAAAATATCGAAATTCTAAATTTTGAAAAATTTTGAAAATGTTGTAATGGGGGTGCTTCGAAAAATTCAAATTCAAATTTATACCTAAATTAAGGGTTTTTCTTCGATATTTTCCACAATTTTCACCGCAAAGACTTTTCGAAGGAAATTTTATACTATTTATGACTAGCTTTATCAATTTAAGTCAAAATATCGAAATTCTAAATTTTGAAAAATTTTGAAAATGTTGTAAGGGGGGTGCTTCGAAAAATTCAAATTCAAATTTACACCTAAATTAAGGGTTTTTCTTCGATATTTTCCACAATTTTCATCGCAAAGACTTTTCGAAGGACATTTTATACTATTTATGACTAGCTTTATCAATTTAAGTCAAAATATCGAAATTCTAAATTTTGAAAATGTTGTAAGGGGGGTGCTTCGAAAAATTCAAATTCAAATTTACACGTAAATTAAGGGTTTTTCTTCGATATTTTCCACAATTTTCACCGCAAAGACTTTTCGAAGGACATTTTATACTATTTATGACTAGCTTTATCAATTTAAGTCAAAATATCGAAATTCTAAATTTTGAAAAATTTTGAAAATGTTGTAAGGGGGAGTGCTTCGAAAAATTCAAATTCAAATTTACACCTAAATTAAGGGTTTTTCTTCGATATTTTCCACAATTTTCACCGCAAAGACTTTTCGAAGGACATTTTATACTACTTATGACTACCTCTATCAACTTAAGTCAAAATATCAAAATTCTAAATTTTGAAAAATTTTGAAAATGTTGTAAGGGGGGTGCTTTATCACAAATTTACACCTAAATTAAGGGTTTTTCTTCGATATTTTCCACAATTTTCATCGCAAAGACTTTTCGAAGGACATTTTATACTATTTATGACTAGCTTTATCAATTTAAGTCAAAATATCGAAATTCTAAATTTTTAAAAATTTTGAAAATGTTGTAAGGGGGGTGCTTCGAAAAATTCAAATTCAAATTTACACCTAAATTAAGGGTTTTTCTTCGATATTTTCCACAATTTTCACCGCAAAGACTTTTCGAAGGAAATTTTATACTATTTATGACTAGCTTTATCAATTTAAGTCAAAATATCGAAATTCTAAATTTTTAAAAATTTTGAAAATGTTGTAAGGGGGGTGCTTCGAAAAATTCAAATTCAAATTTACACCTAAATTAAGGGTTTTTCTTCGATATTTTTTCTACAATTTTCACCGCAAAGACTTTTCGAAGGAAATTTTATACTATTTATGACTAGCTTTATCAATTTAAGTCAAAATATCGAAATTCTAAATTTTGAAAAATTTTGAAAATGTTGTAAGGGGGGGTGCTTCGAAAAATTCAAATTCAAATTTACACCTAAATTAAGGGTTTTTCTTCGATATTTTTCACAATTTTCACCGCAAAGACTTTTTGAAGGACATTTTATACTACTTATGACTACCTCTATCAACTTAAGTCAAAATATCAAAATTCTAAATTTTGAAAAATTTTGAAAATGTTGTAAGGGGGGTGCTTTATCACAAATTTACACCTAAATTAAGGGTTTTTCTTCGATATTTTCCACAATTTTCATCGCAAAGACTTTTCGAAGGACATTTTATACTATTTATGACTAGCTTTATCAATTTAAGTCAAAATATCGAAATTCTAAATTTTGAAAAATTTTGAAAATGTTGTAAGGGGGGTGCTTCGAAAAATTCAAATTCAAATTTACACCTAAATTAAGGGTTTTTCTTCGATATTTTCCACAATTTTCACCGCAAAGACTTTTCGAAGGAAATTTTATACTATTTATGACTAGCTTTATCAATTTAAGTCAAAATATCGAAATTCTAAATTTTGAAAAATTTTGAAAATGTTGTAAGGCGGGTGCTTCGAAAAATTCAAATTCAAATTTACACCTAAATTAAGGGTTTTTCTTCGATATTTTCCACAATTTTCATCGCAAAGACTTTTCGAAGGACATTTTATACTATTTATGACTAGCTTTATCAATTTAAGTCAAAATATCGAAATTCTAAATTTTGAAAAATTTTGAAAATGTTGTAATGGGGGTGCTTCGAAAAATTCAAATTCAAATTTACACCTAAATTAAGGGTTTTTCTTCGATATTTTCCACAATTTTCATCGCAAAGACTTTTCGAAGGACATTTTATACTATTTATGACTAGCTTTATCAATTTAAGTCAAAATATCGAAATTCTAAATTTTGAAAATGTTGTAAGGGGGGTGCTTCGAAAAATTCAAATTCAAATTTACACGTAAATTAAGGGTTTTTCTTCGATATTTTCCACAATTTTCACCGCAAAGACTTTTCGAAGGACATTTTATACTATTTATGACTAGCTTTATCAATTTAAGTCAAAATATCGAAATTCTAAATTTTGAAAAATTTTGAAAATGTTGTAAGGGGAGTGCTTCGAAAAATTCAAATTCAAATTTACACCTAAATTAAGGGTTGTTCTTCGATATTTTCCACAATTTTCACCGCAAAGACTTTTTGAAGGACATTTTATACTACTTATGACTACCTCTATCAACTTAAGTCAAAATATCAAAATTCTAAATTTTGAAAAATTTTGAAAATGTTGTAAGGGGGTGCTTTAAAATCAAACAAATTTACACCTAAATTAAGGGTTTTTCTTCGATATTTTCCACAATTTTCATCGCAAAGACTTTTCGAAGGACATTTTATACTATTTATGACTAGCTTTATCAATTTAAGTCAAAATATCGAAATTCTAAATTTTTAAAAATTTTGAAAATGTTGTAAGGGGGGTGCTTCGAAAAATTCAAATTCAAATTTACACCTAAATTAAGGGTTTTTCTTCGATATTTTCCACAATTTTCACCGCAAAGACTTTTCGAAGGAAATTTTATACTATTTATGACTAGCTTTATCAATTTAAGTCAAAATATCGAAATTCTAAATTTTTAAAAATTTTGAAAATGTTGTAAGGGGGGTGCTTCGAAAAATTCAAATTCAAATTTACACCTAAATTAAGGGTTTTTCTTCGATATTTTCCACAATTTTCATCGCAAAGACTTTTCGAAGGACATTTTATACTATTTATGACTAGCTTTATCAATTTAAGTCAAAATATCGAAATTCTAAATTTTGAAAAATTTTGAAAATGTTGTAAGGGGAGTGCTTCGAAAAATTCAAATTCAAATTTACACCTAAATTAAGGGTTTTTCTTCGATATTTTCCACAATTTTCACCGCAAAGACTTTTCGAAGGAAATTTTATACTATTTATGACTAGCTTTATCAATTTAAGTTAAAATATCGAAATTCTAAATTTTTTAAAATTTTGAAAATGTTGTAAGGGGGGTGCTTCGAAAAATTCAAATTCAAATTTACACCTAAATTAAGGGTTTTTCTTCGATATTTTTCACAATTTTCACCGCAAAGACTTTTTGAAGGACATTTTATACTACTTATGACTACCTCTATAAACTTAAGTCAAAATATCAAAATTCTAAATTTTGAAAAATTTTGAAAATGTTGTAAGGGGGGTGCTTTATCACAAATTTACACCTAAATTAAGGGTTTTTCTTCGATATTTTCCACAATTTTCATCGCAAAGACTTTTCGAAGGACATTTTATACTATTTATGACTAGCTTTATCAATTTAAGTCAAAATATCGAAATTCTAAATTTTGAAAAATTTTGAAAATGTTGTAAGGGGGGTGCTTCGAAAAATTCAAATTCAAATTTACACCTAAATAAAGGGTTTTTCTTCGATATTTTCCACAATTTTCACCGCAAAGACTTTTCGAAGGACATTTTATACTATTTATGACTAGCTTTATCAATTTAAGTCAAAATATCGATATTCTAAATTTTGAAAAATTTTGAAAATGTTGTAAGGGGGGTGCTTCGAAAAATTCAAATTCAAATTTACACCTAAATTAAGGGTTTTTCTTCGATATTTTCCACAATTTTCATCGCAAAGACTTTTCGAAGGACATTTTATACTACTTATGACTAGCTTTATCAATTTAAGTCAAAATATCAAAATTCTAAATTTTAAAAAATTTTGAAAATGTTGTAAGGGGTGCTTCGAAAAATTCAAATTCAAATTTACACCTAAATTAAGGGTTTTTCTTCGATATTTTCCACAATTTTCACCGCAAAGACTTTTCGAAGGACATTTTATACTACTTATGACTACCTCTATCAACTTAAGTCAAAATATCAAAATTCTAAATTTTGAAAAATTTTGAAAATGTTGTAAGGGGGGTGCTTCGAAAATTCAAATTCAAATTTACACCTAAATTAAGGGTTTTTCTTCGATATTTTTCACAATTTTCACCGCAAAGACTTTTTGAAGGACATTTTATACTACTTATGACTACCTCTATCAACTTAAGTCAAAATATCAAAATTCTAAATTTTGAAAAATTTTGAAAATGTTGTAAGGGGGTGCTTTAAAATTCAAATTCAAATTTACACCTAAATTAAGGGTTTTTCTTCGATATTTTCCACAATTTTCATCGCAAAGACTTTTCGAAGGACATTTTATACTATTTATGACTAGCTTTATCAATTTAAGTCAAAATATCGAAATTCTAAATTTTGAAAAATTTTGAAAATGTTGTAAGGGGGGTGCTTCGAAAAATTCAAATTCAAATTTACACCTAAATTAAGGGTTTTTCTTCGATATTTTCCACAATTTTCACCGCAAAGACTTTTCGAAGGACATTTTATACTATTTATGACTAGCTTTATCAATTTAAGTCAAAATATCGATATTCTAAATTTTGAAAAATTTTGAAAATGTTGTAAGGGGGGTGCTTCGAAAAATTCAAATTCAAATTTACACCTAAATTAAGGGTTTTTCTTCGATATTTTCCACAATTTTCATCGCAAAGACTTTTCGAAGGACATTTTATACTACTTATGACTAGCTTTATCAATTTAAGTCAAAATATCAAAATTCTAAATTTTGAAAAATTTTGAAAATGTTGTAAGGGGGGTGCTTCGAAAAATTCAAATTCAAATTTACACCTAAATTAAGGGTTTTTCTTCGATATTTTTCACAATTTTCACCGCAAAGACTTTTCGAAGGACATTTTATACTACTTATGACTACCTCTATCAACTTAAGTCAAAATATCAAAATTCTAAATTTTGAAAAATTTTGAAAATGTTGTAAGGGGGGTGCTTCGAAAAATTCAAATTCAAATTTACACCTAAATTAAGGGTTTTTCTTCGATATTTTCCACAATTTTCATCGTAAAGACTGTTCGAAGGACATTTTATACTACTTATGACTGGCTATATCAATTTAAGTCAAAATATCAAAATTCTAAATTTTGAAAAATTTTGAAAATGTTGTAAGGGGGGTGCTTCGAAAAATTCAAATTCAAATTTACACCTAAATTAAGGGTTTTTCTTCGATATTTTCCACAATTTTCATCGCAAAGACTTTTCGAAGGACATTTTATACTATTTATGACTAGCTTTATCAATTTAAGTCAAAATATCGAAATTCTAAATTTTGAAAAATTTTGAAAATGTTGTAAGGGGGGTGCTTCGAAAAATTCAAATTCAAATTTACACCTAAATTAAGGGTTTTTCTTCGATATTTTCCACAATTTTCACCGCAAAGACTTTTCGAAGGAAATTTTATACTATTTATGACTAGCTTTATCAATTTAAGTTAAAATATCGAAATTCTAAATTTTGAAAAATTTTGAAAATGTTGTAAGGGGGGTGCTTCGAAAAATTCAAATTCAAATTTACACCTAAATTAAGGGTTTTTCTTCGATATTTTTCACAATTTTCACCGCAAAGACTTTTTGAAGGACATTTTATACTACTTATGACTACCTCTATCAACTTAAGTCAAAATATCAAAATTCTAAATTTTGAAAAATTTTGAAAATGTTGTAAGGGGGGTGCTTTATCACAAATTTACACCTAAATTAAGGGTTTTTCTTCGATATTTTCCACAATTTTCATCGCAAAGACTTTTCGAAGGACATTTTATACTATTTATGACTAGCTTTATCAATTTAAGTGAAAATATCGAAATTCTAAATTTTGAAAAATTTTGAAAATGTTGTAAGGGGAGTGCTTCGAAAAATTCAAATTCAAATTTACACCTAAATTAAGGGTTTTTCTTCGATATTTTCCACAATTTTCACCGCAAAGACTTTTCGAAGGACATTTTATACTATTTATGACTAGCTTTATCAATTTAAGTCAAAATATCGATATTCTAAATTTTGAAAAATTTTGAAAATGTTGTAAGGGGGATGCTTCGAAAAATTCAAATTCAAATTTACACCTAAATTAAGGGTTTTTCTTCGATATTTTCCACAATTTTCATCGCAAAGACTTTTCGAAGGACATTTTATACTACTTATGACTACCTCTATCAATTTAAGTCAAAATATCAAAATTCTAAATTTTGAAAAATTTTGAAAATGTTGTAAGGGGGGTGCTTTAAAATCAAACAAATTTACACCTAAATTAAGGGTTTGTCTTCGATATTTTCCACAATTTTCATCGCAAAGACTTTTCGAAGGACATTTTATACTATTTATGACTAGCTTTATCAATTTAAGTCAAAATATCGAAATTCTAAATTTTAAAAAAATTTTGAAAATGTTGTAAGGGGGGTGCTTTATCACAAATTTACACCTAAATTAAGGGTTTTTCTTCGATATTTTCCACAATTTTCATCGCAAAGACTTTTCGAAGGACATTTTATACTATTTATGACTAGCTTTATCAATTTAAGTCAAAATATCGAAATTCTAAATTTTGAAAAATTTTGAAAATGTTGTAAGGGGGGTGCTTCGAAAAATTCAAATTCAAATTTACACCTAAATTAAGGGTTTTTCTTCGATATTTTCCACAATTTTCACCGCAAAGACTTTTCGAAGGAAATTTTATACTATTTATGACTAGCTTTATCAATTTAAGTTAAAATATCGAAATTCTAAATTTTGAAAAATTTTGAAAATGTTGTAAGGGGGGTGCTTCGAAAAATTCAAATTCAAATTTACACCTAAATTAAGGGTTTTTCTTCGATATTTTTCACAATTTTCACCGCAAAGACTTTTTGAAGGACATTTTATACTACTTATGACTACCTCTATCAACTTAAGTCAAAATATCAAAATTCTAAATTTTGAAAAATTTTGAAAATGTTGTAAGGGGGGTGCTTTATCACAAATTTACACCTAAATTAAGGGTTTTTCTTCGATATTTTCCACAATTTTCATCGCAAAGACTTTTCGAAGGACATTTTATACTATTTATGACTAGCTTTATCAATTTAAGTGAAAATATCGAAATTCTAAATTTTGAAAAATTTTGAAAATGTTGTAAGGGGAGTGCTTCGAAAAATTCAAATTCAAATTTACACCTAAATTAAGGGTTTTTCTTCGATATTTTCCACAATTTTCACCGCAAAGACTTTTCGAAGGACATTTTATACTATTTATGACTAGCTTTATCAATTTAAGTCAAAATATCGATATTCTAAATTTTGAAAAATTTTGAAAATGTTGTAAGGGGGATGCTTCGAAAAATTCAAATTCAAATTTACACCTAAATTAAGGGTTTTTCTTCGATATTTTCCACAATTTTCATCGCAAAGACTTTTCGAAGGACATTTTATACTACTTATGACTACCTCTATCAATTTAAGTCAAAATATCAAAATTCTAAATTTTGAAAAATTTTGAAAATGTTGTAAGGGGGGGTCTTTATCACAAATTTACACCTAAATTAAGGGTTTGTCTTCGATATTTTCCACAATTTTCATCGCAAAGACTTTTCGAAGGACATTTTATACTATTTATGACTAGCTTTATCAATTTAAGTCAAAATATCGAAATTCTAAATTTTAAAAAAATTTTGAAAATGTTGTAAGGGGGGTGCTTTATCACAAATTTACACCTAAATAAAGGGTTTTTCTTCGATATTTTCCACAATTTTCACCGCAAAGACTTTTCGAAGGACATTTTATACTATTTATGACTAGCTTTATCAATTTAAGTCAAAATATCGATATTCTAAATTTTTAAAAATTTTGAAAATGTTGTAAGGGGGGTGCTTCGAAAAATTCAAATTCAAATTTACACCTAAATTAAGGGTTTTTCTTCGATATTTTCCACAATTTTCATCGCAAAGACTTTTCGAAGGACATTTTATACTACTTATGACTAGCTTTATCAATTTAAGTCAAAATATCGATATTCTAAATTTTGAAAAATTTTGAAAATGTTGTAAGGGGGGTGCTTCGAAAAATTCAAATTCAAATTTACACCTAAATTAAGGGTTTTTCTTCGATATTTTTCACAATTTTCACCGCAAAGACTTTTCGAAGGACATTTTATACTACTTATGACTACCTCTATCAACTTAAGTCAAAATATCAAAATTCTAAATTTTGAAAAATTTTGAAAATGTTGTAAGGGGGGTGCTTCGAAAAATTCAAATTCAAATTTACACCTAAATTAAGGGTTTTTCTTCGATATTTTCCACAATTTTCATCGTAAAGACTGTTCGAAGGACATTTTATACTACTTATGACTAGCTATATCAATTTAAGTCAAAATATCAAAATTCTAAATTTTGAAAAATTTTGAAAATGTTGTAAGGGGGGTGCTTCGAAAAATTCAAATTCAAATTTACACCTTAATTAAGGGTTTTTCTTCGATATTTTCCACAATTTTCATCGCAAAGACTTTTCGAAGGACATTTTATACTGTTTATGACTAGCTTTATCAATTTAAGTCAAAATATCGAAATTCTAAATTTTGAAAAATTTTGAAAATGTTGTAAGGGGGGTGCTTCGAAAAATTCAAATTCAAATTTACACCTAAATTAAGGGTTTTTCTTCGATATTTTCCACAATTTTCACCGCAAAGACTTTTCGAAGGAAATTTTATACTATTTATGACTAGCTTTATCAATTTAAGTTAAAATATCGAAATTCTAAATTTTGAAAAATTTTGAAAATGTTGTAAGGGGGGTGCTTCGAAAAATTCAAATTCAAATTTACACCTAAATTAAGAGTTTTTCTTCGATATTTTCCACAATTTTCACCGCAAAGACTTTTTGAAGGACATTTTATACTACTTATGACTACCTCTATCAACTTAAGTCAAAATATCAAAATTCTAAATTTTGAAAAATTTTGAAAATGTTGTAAGGGGGTGCTTTGATCAAACAAATTTACACCTAAATTAAGGGTTTTTCTTCGATATTTTCCACAATTTTCATCGCAAAGACTTTTCGAAGGACATTTTATACTATTTATGACTAGCTTTATCAATTTAAGTGAAAATATCGAAATTCTAAATTTTGAAAAATTTTGAAAATGTTGTAAGGGGAGTGCTTCGAAAAATTCAAATTCAAATTTACACCTAAATTAAGGGTTTTTCTTCGATATTTTCCACAATTTTCACCGCAAAGACTTTTCGAAGGACATTTTATACTATTTATGACTAGCTTTATCAATTTAAGTCAAAATATCGATATTCTAAATTTTGAAAAATTTTGAAAATGTTGTAAGGGGGATGCTTCGAAAAATTCAAATTCAAATTTACACCTAAATTAAGGGTTTTTCTTCGATATTTTCCACAATTTTCATCGCAAAGACTTTTCGAAGGACATTTTATACTACTTATGACTACCTCTATCAATTTAAGTCAAAATATCAAAATTCTAAATTTTGAAAAATTTTGAAAATGTTGTAAGGGGGGTGCTTTATCACAAATTTACACCTAAATTAAGGGTTTGTCTTCGATATTTTCCACAATTTTCATCGCAAAGACTTTTCGAAGGACATTTTATACTATTTATGACTAGCTTTATCAATTTAAGTCAAAATATCGAAATTCTAAATTTTAAAAAAATTTTGAAAATGTTGTAAGGGGGGTGCTTTATCACAAATTTACACCTAAATTAAGGGTTTTTCTTCGATATTTTCCACAATTTTCACCGCAAAGACTTTTCGAAGGAAATTTTATACTATTTATGACTAGCTTTATCAATTTAAGTCAAAATATCGAAATTCTAAATTTTGAAAAATTTTGAAAATGTTGTAAGGGGGGTGCTTCGAAAAATTCAAATTCAAATTTACACCTAAATTAAGGGTTTTTCTTCGATATTTTCCAAAATTTTCATCGCAAAGACTTTTCGAAGGACATTTTATACTATTTATGACTAGCTTTATCAATTTAAGTCAAAATATCGATATTCTAAATTTTGAATAATTTTGAAAATGTTGTAAGGGGGGTGCTTCGAAAAATTCAAATTCAAATTTACACCTAAATTAAGGGTTTTTCTTCGATATTTTCCACAATTTTCATCGCAAAGACTTTTCGAAGGACATTTTATACTATTTATGACTAGCTTTATCAATTTAAGTCAAAATATCGAAATTCTAAATTTTGAAAATGTTGTAAGGGGGGTGCTTCGAAAAATTGAAATTCAAATTTACACCTAAATTAAGGGTTTTTCTTCGATATTTTCCACAATTTTCACCGCAAAGACTTTTCGAAGGAAATTTTAAACTATTTATGACTAGCTTTATCAATTTAAGTCAAAATATCAAAATTCTAAATTTTGAAAAATTTTGAAAATGTTGTAAGGGGGGTGCTTCGAAAAATTCAAATTCAAATTTACACCTAAATTAAGGGTTTTTCTTCGATATTTTTCACAATTTTCACCGCAAAGACTTTTCGAAGGACATTTTATACTATGTACTTATGACTACCTCTCTCAACTTAAGTCAAAATATCGAAATTATAAATTTTGAAAAATTTTGAAAATGTTGTAAGGGGGGTGCTTCGAAAAATTCAAATTCAAATTTACACCTAAATTAAGGGTTTTTCTTCGATATTTTCCACAATTTTCATCGCAAAGACTTTTCGAAGGACATTTTATACTATTTATGACTAGCTTTATCAATTTAAGTCAGAATATTGAAATTCTAAATTTTGAAAAATTTTGAAAATGTTGTAAGGGGGGTGCTTCGAAAAATTCAAATTCAAATTTACACCTAAATTAAGGGTTTTTCTTCGATATTTTCCACAATTTTCACCGCAAAGACTTTTCGAAGGAAATTTTATACTATTTATGACTAGCTTTATCAATTTAAGTCAAAATATCGAAATTCTAAATTTTGAAAATGTTGTAAGGGGGGTGCTTCGAAAAATTCAAATTCAAATTTACACCTAAATTAAGGGTTTTTCTTCGATATTTTCCACAATTTTCATCGCAAAGACTTTTCGAAGGACATTTTATACTATTTATGACTAGCTTTATCAATTTAAGTCAAAATATCGAAATTCTAAATTTTAAAAAAATTTTGAAAATGTTGTAAGGGGGGTGCTTTATCACAAATTTACACCTAAATAAAGGGTTTTTCTTCGATATTTTCCACAATTTTCACCGCAAAGACTTTTCGAAGGACATTTTATACTATTTATGACTAGCTTTATCAATTTAAGTCAAAATATCGAAATTCTAAATTTTGAAAAATTTTGAAAATGTTGTAAGGGGGGTGCTTCGAAAAATTCAAATTCAAATTTACACCTAAATTAAGGGTTTTTCTTCGATATTTTCCACAATTTTCACCGCAAAGACTTTTCGAAGGAAATTTTATACTATTTATGACTAGCTTTATCAATTTAAGTCAAAATATCGAAATTCTAAATTTTGAAAAATTTTGAAAATGTTGTAAGGGGGGTGCTTCGAAAAATTCAAATTCAAATTAACACCTAAATTAAGGGTTTTTCTTCGATATTTTCCACAATTTTCACCGCAAAGACTTTTCGAAGGAAATTTGATACTATTTATGACTAGCTTTATCAATTTAAGTCAAAATATCGAAATTCTAAATTTTGAAAATGTTGTAAGGGGGGTGCTTCGAAAAATTCAAATTCAAATTTACACCTAAATTAAGGGTTTTTCTTCGATATTTTCCACAATTTTCATCGCAAAGACTTTTCGAAGGACATTTTATACTATTTATGACTAGCTTTATCAATTTAAGTCAAAATATCGATATTCTAAATTTTAAAAAATTTTGAAAATGTTGTAAGGGGGGTGCTTCGAAAAATTCAAATTCAAATTTACACCTAAATTAAGGGTTTTTCATCGATATTTTAAACAATTTTCATCGCAAAGACTTATCGAAGGACATTTTATACTATTTATGACTAGCTTTATCAATTTAAGTCAAAATATCGATATTCTAAATTTTGAAAAATTTTGAATATGTTGTAAGGGGGATGCTTCGAAAAATTCAAATTCAAATTTACACCTAAATAAAGGGTTTTTCTTCGATATTTTCCACAATTTTCATCGTAAAGACTGTCCGAAGGACATTTTATACTACTTATGACTAGCTTTATCAATTTAAGTCAAAATATCAAAATTCTAAATTTTGAAAAATTTTGAAAATGTTGTAAGGGGGGTGCTTCGAAAAATTCAAATTCAAATTTACACCTAAATTAAGGGTTTTTCTTCGATATTTTCCACAATTTTCATCGTAAAGACTTTTCGAAGGACATTTTATACTACTTATGACTACCTCTATCAACTTAAGTCAAAATATCAAAATTCTAAATTTTGAAAAATTTTGAAAATGTTGTAAGGGGGGTGCTTCGAAAAATTCAAATTCAAATTTACACCTAAATTAAGGGTTTTTCTTCGATATTTTCTACAATTTTCATCGCAAAGACTTTTCGAAGGACATTTTATACTATTTATGACTAGCTTTATCAATTTAAGTCAAAATATCGAAATTCTAAATTTTGAAAAATTTTGAAAATGTTGTAAGGGGGGTGCTTCGAAAAATTCAAATTCAAATTTACACCTAAATTAAGGGTTTTTCTTCGATATTTTCCACAATTTTCATCGCAAAGACTTTTTGAAGGACATTTTATACTATTTATGACTAGCTTTATCAATTTAAGTCAAAATATCGATATTCTAAATTTTGAAAAATTTTGAAAATGTTGTAAGGGGGATGCTTCGAAAAATTCAAATTCAAATTTACACCTAAATAAAGGGTTTTTCTTCGATATTTTCCACAATTTTCATCGTAAAGACTGTCCGAAGGACATTTTATACTACTTATGACTAGCTTTATCAATTTAAGTCAAAATATCAAAATTCTAAATTTTGAAAAATTTTGAAAATGTTGTAAGGGGGTGCTTCGAAAAATTCAAATTCAAATTTACACCTAAATTAAGGGTTTTTCTTCGATATTTTTCACAATTTTTACCGCAAAGACTTTTCGAAGGACATTTTATACTACTTATGACTACCTCTATCAACTTAAGTCAAAATATCAAAATTCTAAATTTTGAAAAATTTTGAAAATGTTGTAAGGGGGGTGCTTCGAAAAATTCAAATTCAAATTTACACCTAAATTAAGGGTTTTTCTTCGATATTTTCCACAATTTTCATCGCAAAGACTTTTCGAAGGACATTTTATACTATTTATGACTAGCTTTATCAATTTAAGTCAAAATATCGAAATTCTAAATTTTGAAAAATTTTGAAAATGTTGTAAGGGGGGTGCTTCGAAAAATTCAAATTCAAATTTACACCTAAATTAAGGGTTTTTCTTCGATATTTTTCACAATTTTCACCGCAAAGACTTTTTGAAGGACATTTTATACTACTTATGACTAACTCTATCAACTTAAGTCAAAATATCAAAATTCTAAATTTTGATAAATTTTGAAAATGTTGTAAGGAGGGTGCTTTATCACAAATTTACACCTAAATTAAGGGTTTTTCTTCGATATTTTTCACAATTTTCACCGCAAAGACTTTTTGAAGGACATTTTATACTACTTATGACTACCTCTATCAATTTAAGTCAAAATATCGATATTCTAAATTTTAAAAAATTTTGAAAATGTTGTAAGGAGGGTGCTTCGAAAAATTCAAATTCAAATGTACACCTAAATTAAGGGTTTTTCTTCGATATTTTCCACAATTTTCATCGCAAAGCCTTTTCGAAGGACATTTTATACTATTTATGACTAGCTTTATCAATTTAAGTCAAAATATCGATATTCTAAATTTTAAAAAATTTTGAAAATGTTGTAAGGGGGGTGCTTCGAAAAATTCAAATTCAAATTTACACCTAAATTAAGGGTTTTTCTTCGATATTTTTCACAATTTTCACCGCAAAGACTTTTTGAAGGACATTTTATACTACTTATGACTACCTCTATCAACTTAAGTCAAAATATCAAAATTCTAAATTTTGAAAAATTTTTAATTTGAAAATGTTGTAAGGGGGGTGCTTTAAAATCAATCAAATTTACACCTAAATTAAGGGTTTTTCTTCGATATTTTCCACAATTTTCATCGCAAAGACTTTTCGAAGGACATTTTATACTATTTATGACTAGCTTTATCAATTTAAGTCAAAATATCGAAATTCTAAATTTTGAAAAATTTTGAAAATGTTGTAAGGGGGTGCTTCGAAAAATTCAAATTCAAATTTACACCTAAATTAAGGGTTTTTCTTCGATATTTTCCACAATTTTCACCGCAAAGACTTTTCGAAGGACATTTTATACTATTTATGACTAGCTTTATCAATTTAAGTCAAAATATCAAAATTCTAAATTTTGAAAAATTTTGAAAATGTTGTAAGAGGGGTGCTTCGAAAAATTCAAATTCAAATTTACACCTAAATTAAGGGTTTTTCTTCGATATTTTCCACAATTTTCACCGCAAAGACTTTTCGAAGGAAATTTTATACTATTTATGACTAGCTTTATCAATTTAAGTCAAAATATCGATATTCTAAATTTTGAAAAATTTTGAAAATGTTGTAAGGGGGGTGCTTCGAAAAATTCAAATTCAAATTTACACCTAAATTAAGGGTTTTTCTTCGATATTTTCCACAATTTTCATCGCAAAGACTTTTCGAAGGACATTTTATACTACTTATGACTACCTCTATCAATTTAAGTCAAAATATCAAAATTCTAAATTTTGAAATAAAAATTGTTAGGGGGGTGCTTAAAAATATCAAATTCAAATTTACACCTAAATTAAGGGTTTTTCTTCGATATTTTCCACAATTTTCATCCGCAAAGACTTTTCGAAGGACATTTTATACTATTTATGACTAGCTTTATCAATTTAAGTCAAAATATCGAGATTCTAAATTTTGAAAAATTTTGAAAATGTTGTAAGGGGGGTGCTTCGAAAAATTCAAATTCAAATTTACACCTAAATTAAGGGTTTTTCTTCGATATTTTCCACAATTTTCATCGCAAAGACTTTTCGAAGGACATTTTATACTATTTATGACTAGCTTTATCAATTTAAGTCAAAATATCGATATTCTAAATTTTGAAAAATTTTGAAAATGTTGTAAGGGGGATGCTTCGAAAAATTCAAATTCAAATTTACACCTAAATTAAGGGTTTTTCTTCGATATTTTCCACAATTTTCATCGTAAAGACTTTTTGAAGGACATTTTATACTACTTATGACTAGCTTTATCAATTTAAGTCAAAATATCGATATTCTAAATTTTGAAAAATTTTGAAAATGTTGTAAGGGGGGTGCTTCGAAAAATCAAATTCAAATTTACACCTAAATTAAGGGTTTTTCTTCGATATTTTTCACAATTTTCACCGCAAAGACTTTTCGAAGGACATTTTATACTACTTATGACTACCTTTATCAATTTAAGTCAAAATATCAAAATTCTATTGAAAAATTTTGAAAATGTTGTAAAGGGGGTGCTTCGAAAAATTCAAATTCAAATTTACACCTAAATTAAGGGTTTTTCTTCGATATTTTCCACAATTTTCATCGCAAAGACTTTTCGAAGGACATTTTATACTATTTATGACTAGCTTTATCAATTTAAGTCAAAATATCGAAATTCTAAATTTTGAAAAATTTTGAAAATGTTGTAAGGGGGTGCTTCGAAAAATTCAAATTCAAATTTACACCTAAATTAAGGGTTTTTCTTCGATATTTTCCACAATTTTCATCGCAAAGACTTTTCGAAGGACATTTTATACTATTTATGACTAGCTTTATCAATTTAAGTCAAAATATCGAAATTCTAAATTTTGAAAAATTTTGAAAATGTTGTAAGGGGGGTGCTTCGAAAAATTCAAATTCAAATTTACACCTAAATTAAGGGTTTTTCTTCGATATTTTCCACAATTTTCACCGCAAAGACTTTTCGAAGGAAATTTTATACTATTTATGACTAGCTTTATCAATTTAAGTCAAAATATCAAAATTCTAAATTTTGAAAAATTTTGAAAATGTTGTAAGAGGGGTGCTTCGAAAAATTCAAATTCACATTTACACCTAAATTAAGGGTTTTTCTTCGATATTTCCACAATTTTCACCGCAAAGACTTTTCGAAGGAAATTTTATACTATTTATGACTAGCTTTATCAATTTAAGTCAAAATATCGATATTCTAAATTTTGAAAAATTTTGAAAATGTTGTAAGGGGGTTGCTTCGAAAAATTCAAATTCAAATTTACACCTAAATTAAGGGTTTTTCTTCGATATTTTCCACAATTTTCATCGCAAAGACTTTTCGAAGGACATTTTATACTACTTATGACTAGCTTTATCAATTTAAGTCAAAATATCAAAATTCTAAATTTTGAAAAATTTTGAAAATGTTGTAAGGGGGGTGCTTTGGAAAATTCAAATTCAAATTTACACCTAAATTAAGGGTTTTTCTTCGATATTTTCCACAATTTTCATCGCAAAGACTTTTCGAAGGACATTTTATACTATTTATGACTAGCTTTATCAATTTAAGTCAAAATATCGATATTCTAAATTTTGAAAAATTTTGAAAATGTTGTAAGGGGGTGCTTCGAAAAATTCAAATTCAAATTTACACCTAAATTAAGGGTTTTTCTTCGATATTTTCCACAATTTTCATCGCAAAGACTTTTCGAAGGACATTTTATACTATTTATGACTAGCTTTATCAATTTAAGTCAAAATATCAAAATTCTAAATTTTGAAAAATTTTGAAAATGTTGTAAGGGGGGGTGCTTCGAAAAATTCAAATTCAAATTTACACCTAAATTAAGGGTTTTTCTTCGATATTTTCCACAATTTTCATCGCAAAGACTTTTCGAAGGACATTTTATACTACTTATGACTAGCTTTATCAATTTAAGTCAAAATATCAAAATTCTAAATTTTGAAAAATTTTGAAAATGTTGTAAGGGGGGGTGCTTCGAAAAATTCAAATTCAAATTTACACCTAAATTAAGGGTTTTTCTTCGATATTTTTCACAATTTTCACCGCAAAGACTTTTCGAAGGACATTTTATACTACTTATGACTAGCTTCTATCAATTTAAGTCAAAATATCAAAATTCTAAATTTTGAAAAATTTTGAAAATGTTGTAAGGGGGGTGCTTCGAAAAATTCAAAATTCAAATTTACACCTAAATTAAGGGTTTTTCTTCGATATTTTCCACAATTTTCATCGCAAAGACTTTTCGAAGGACATTTTATACTATTTATGACTAGCTTTATCAATTTAAGTCAAAATATCGAAATTCTAAATTTTGAAAAATTTTGAAAATGTTGTAAGGGGGGTGCTTCGAAAAATTCAAATTCAAATTTACACCTAAATTAAGGGTTTTTCTTCGATATTTTCCACAATTTTCATCGCAAAGACTTTTCGAAGGACATTTTATACTATTTATGACTAGCTTTATCAATTTAAGTCAAAATATCGAAATTCTAAATTTTGAAAAAATTTTGAAAATGTTGTAAGGGGGGTGCTTCGAAAAATTCAAATTCAAATTTACACCTAAATTAAGGGTTTTTCTCTTCGATATTTTCCACAATTTTCATCGCAAAGACTTTTCGAAGGACATTTTATACTATTTATGACTAGCTTTATCAATTTAAGTCAAAATATCAAAATTCTAAATTTTGAAAAATTTTGAAAATGTTGTAAGGGGGGTGCTTCGAAAAATTCAAATTCAAATTTACACCTAAATTAAGGGTTTTTCTTCGATATTTTCCACAATTTTCACCGCAAAGACTTTTCGAAGGACATTTTATACTACTTAGCTTATGACTAGCTTTATCAATTTAAGTCAAAATATCAAATAAGTACAATTCTAAATTTTGAAAAATTTTGAAAATGTTGTAAGGGGGTGCTTCGAAAAATTCAAATTCAAATTTACACCTAAATTAAGGGTTTTTCTTCGATATTTTCCACAATTTTCATCGCAAAGACTTTTCGAAGGACATTTTATACTATTTATGACTAGCTTTATCAATTTAAGTCAAAATATCAAAATTCTAAATTTTGAAAAATTTTGAAAATGTTGTAAGGGGGGTGCTTCGAAAAATTCAAATTCAAATTTACACCTAAATTAAGGGTTTTTCTTCGATATTTTCCACAATTTTCATCGCAAAGACTTTTCGAAGGACATTTTATACTATTTATGACTAGCTTTATCAATTTAAGTCAAAATATCGAAATTCTAAATTTTGAAAAATTTTGAAAATGTTGTAAGGGGGGTGCTTCGAAAAATTCAAATTCAAATTTACACCTAAATTAAGGGTTTTTCTTCGATATTTTCCACAATTTTCATCGCAAAGACTTTTCGAAGGACATTTTATACTATTTATGACTAGCTTTATCAATTTAAGTCAAAATATCGAAATTCTAAATTTTGAAAAATTTTGAAAATGTTGTAAGGGGGGTGCTTCGAAAAATTCAAATTCAAATTTACACCTAAATTAAGGGTTTTTCTTCGATATTTTCCACAATTTTCATCGCAAAGACTTTTCGAAGGACATTTTATACTATTTATGACTAGCTTTATCAATTTAAGTCAAAATATCGAAATTCTAAATTTTGAAAAATTTTGAAAATGTTGTAAGGGGGGTGCTTCGAAAAATTCAAATTCAAATTTACACCTAAATTAAGGGTTTTTCTTCGATATTTTCCACAATTTTCATCGCAAAGACTTTTCGAAGGACATTTTATACTATTTATGACTAGCTTTATCAATTTAAGTCAAAATATCGAAATTCTAAATTTTGAAAAATTTTGAAAATGTTGTAAGGGGGGTGCTTCGAAAAATTCAAATTCAAATTTACACCTAAATTAAGGGTTTTTCTTCGATATTTTCCACAATTTTCATCGCAAAGACTTTTCGAAGGACATTTTATACTATTTATGACTAGCTTTATCAATTTAAGTCAAAATATCAAAATTCTAAATTTTGAAAAATTTTGAAAATGTTGTAAGGGGGGTGCTTCGAAAAATTCAAATTCAAATTTACACCTAAATTAAGGGTTTTTCTTCGATATTTTCCACAATTTTCATCGCAAAGACTTTTCGAAGGACATTTTATACTATTTATGACTAGCTTTATCAATTTAAGTCAAAATATCAAAATTCTAAATTTTGAAAAATTTTGAAAATGTTGTAAGGGGGGTGCTTCGAAAAATTCAAATTCAAATTTACACCTAAATTAAGGGTTTTTCTTCGATATTTTCCACAATTTTCATCGCAAAGACTTTTCGAAGGACATTTTATACTACTTTATGACTAGCTTTATCAATTTAAGTCAAAATATCGAAATTCTAAATTTTGAAAAATTTTGAAAATGTTGTAAGGGGGTGCTTCGAAAAATTCAAATTCAAATTTACACCTAAATTAAGGGTTTTTCTTCGATATTTTCCACAATTTTCATCGCAAAGACTTTTCGAAGGACATTTTATACTATTTATGACTACCTTTATCAATTTAAGTCAAAATATCAAAATTCTAAATTTTGAAAAATTTTGAAAATGTTGTAAGGGGGGTGCTTCGAAAAATTCAAATCAAATTTACACCTAAATTAAGGGTTTTTCTTCGATATTTTCCACAATTTTCATCGCAAAGACTTTTCGAAGGACATTTTATACTATTTATGACTAGCTTTATCAATTTAAGTCAAAATATCGAAATTCTAAATTTTGAAAAATTTTGAAAATGTTGTAAGGGGGTGCTTCGAAAAATTCAAATTCAAATTTACACCTAAATTAAGGGTTTTTCTTCGATATTTTCCACAATTTTCACCGCAAAGACTTTTCGAAGGACATTTTATACTATTTATGACTAGCTTTATCAATTTAAGTCAAAATATCGAAATTCTAAATTTTGAAAAATTTTGAAAATGTTGTAAGGGGGTGCTTCGAAAAATTCAAATTCAAATTTACACCTAAATTAAGGGTTTTTCTTCGATATTTTCCACAATTTTCATCGCAAAGACTTTTCGAAGGACATTTTATACTACTTATGACTAGCTTTATCAATTTAAGTCAAAATATCAAAATTCTAAATTTTGAAAAATTTTGAAAATGTTGTAAGGGGGTGCTTCGAAAATTCAAATTCAAATTTACACCTAAATTAAGGGTTTTTCTTCGATATTTTCCACAATTTTCATCGCAAAGACTTTTCGAAGGACATTTTATACTATTTATGACTAGCTTTATCAATTTAAGTCAAAATATCGAAATTCTAAATTTTGAAAAATTTTGAAAATGTTGTAAGGGGGTGCTTCGAAAAATTCAAATTCAAATTTACACCTAAATTAAGGGTTTTTCTTCGATATTTTCCACAATTTTCACCGCAAAGACTTTTCGAAGGACATTTTATACTATTTATGACTAGCTTTATCAATTTAAGTCAAAATATCGAAATTCTAAATTTTGAAAAATTTTGAAAATGTTGTAAGGGGGGTGCTTCGAAAAATTCAAATTCAAATTTACACCTAAATTAAGGGTTTTTCTTCGATATTTTCCACAATTTTCACCGCAAAGACTTTTCGAAGGACATTTTATACTATTTATGACTAGCTTTATCAATTTAAGTCAAAATATCAAAATTCTAAATTTTGAAAAATTTTGAAAATGTTGTAAGGGGGGTGCTTCGAAAATTCAAATTCAAATTTACACCTAAATTAAGGGTTTTTCTTCGATATTTTCCACAATTTTCACCGCAAAGACTTTTCGAAGGACATTTTATACTATTTATGACTACCTCTATCAATTTAAGTCAAAATATCGAAATTCTAAATTTTGAAAAATTTTGAAAATGTTGTAAGGGGGGTGCTTCGAAAAATTCAAATTCAAATTTACACCTAAATTAAGGGTTTTTCTTCGATATTTTCCACAATTTTCACCGCAAAGACTTTTCGAAGGACATTTTATACTATTTATGACTAGCTTTATCAATTTAAGTCAAAATATCGAAATTCTAAATTTTGAAAAATTTTGAAAATGTTGTAAGGGGGGTGCTTCGAAAAATTCAAATTCAAATTTACACCTAAATTAAGGGTTTTTCTTCGATATTTTCCACAATTTTCATCGCAAAGACTTTTCGAAGGACATTTTATACTATTTATGACTAGCTTTATCAATTTAAGTCAAAATATCGAAATTCTAAATTTTGAAAAATTTTGAAAATGTTGTAAGGGGGGTGCTTCGAAAAATTCAAATTCAAATTTACACCTAAATTAAGGGTTTTTCTTCGATATTTTCCACAATTTTCATCGCAAAGACTTTTCGAAGGACATTTTATACTATTTATGACTAGCTTTATCAATTTAAGTCAAAATATCGATATTCTAAATTTTGAAAAATTTTGAAAATGTTGTAAGGGGGATGCTTCGAAAAATTCAAATTCAAATTTACACCTAAATTAAGGGTTTTTCTTCGATATTTTCCACAATTTTCATCGCAAAGACTTTTCGAAGGACATTTTATACTATTTATGACTAGCTTTATCAATTTAAGTCAAAATATCGAAATTCTAAATTTTGAAAAATTTTGAAAATGTTGTAAGGGGGTGCTTCGAAAAATTCAAATTCAAATTTACACCTAAATTAAGGGTTTTTCTTCGATATTTTCCACAATTTTCATCGCAAAGACTTTTCGAAGGACATTTTATACTATTTATGACTACTTTATCAATTTAAGTCAAAATATCGAAATTCTAAATTTTGAAAAATTTTGAAAATGTTGTAAGGGGGGTGCTTCGAAAAATTCAATTCAAATTTACACCTAAATTAAGGGTTTTTCTTCGATATTTTCCACAATTTTCACCGCAAAGACTTTTCGAAGGACATTTTATACTACTTATGACTACCTCTATCAACTTAAGTCAAAATATCAAAATTCTAAATTTTGAAAAATTTTGAAAATGTTGTAAGGGGGTGCTTCGAAAAATTCAAATTCAAATTTACACCTAAATTAAGGGTTTTTCTTCGATATTTTCCACAATTTTCATCGCAAAGACTTTTCGAAGGACATTTTATACTATTTATGACTAGCTTTATCAATTTAAGTCAAAATATCGAAATTCTAAATTTTGAAAAATTTTGAAAATGTTGTAAGGGGGTGCTTCGAAAAATTCAAATTCAAATTTACACCTAAATTAAGGGTTTTTCTTCGATATTTTCCACAATTTTCATCGCAAAGACTTTTCGAAGGACATTTTATACTATTTATGACTAGCTTTATCAATTTAAGTCAAAATATCAATATTCTAAATTTTGAAAAATTTTGAAAATGTTGTAAGGGGGTGCTTCGAAAATTCAAATTCAAATTTACACCTAAATTAAGGGTTTTTCTTCGATATTTTTCACAATTTTCACCGCAAAGACTTTTTGAAGGACATTTTATACTACTTATGACTACCTCTATCAACTTAAGTCAAAATATCAAAATTCTAAATTTTGAAAAATTTGAAAATGTTGTAAGGGGGGTGCTTCGAAAAATTCAAATTCAAATTTACACCTAAATTAAGGGTTTTTCTTCGATATTTTCCACAATTTTCATCGCAAAGACTTTTCGAAGGACATTTTATACTATTTATGACTAGCTTTATCAATTTAAGTCAAAATATCGAAATTCTAAATTTTGAAAAATTTTGAAAATGTTGTAAGGGGGGTGCTTCGAAAAATTTAAATTCAAATTTACACCTAAATTAAGGGTTTTTCTTCGATATTTTTCACAATTTTCACCGCAAAGACTTTTTGAAGGACATTTTATACTACTTATGACTACCTCTATCAACTTAAGTCAAAATATCAAAATTCTAAATTTTGAAAAATTTTGAAAATGTTGAAAGGGGGGTGCTTTAACACAAATTTACACCTAAATTAAGGGTTTTTCTTCGATATTTTCCACAATTTTCATCGCAAAGACTTTTCGAAGGACATTTTATACTATTTATGACTAGCTTTATCAATTTAAGTCAAAATATCGATATTTTTAATTTTGAAAATTTTTGAAAATGTTGTAAGGGGGGTGCTTCGAAAAATTCAAATTCAAATTTACACCTAAATTAAGGGTTTTTCTTCGATATTTTCCACAATTTTCATCGTAAAGACTGTTCGAAGGACATTTTATACTACTTATGACTAGCTTTATCAATTTAAGTCAAAATATCAAAATTCTAAATTTTGAAAAATTTTGAAAATGTTGTAAGGGGGTGCTTCGAAAAATTCAAATTCAAATTTACACCTAAATTAAGGGTTTTCCTTCGATATTTTTTACAATTCTCACCGGCAAAGACTTTTCGAAGGACATTTTATACTATTTATGACTACCTCTATCAATTTAAGTCAAAATATCAAAATTCTAAATTTTGAAAAATTTTGAAAATGTTGTAAGGGGGGTGCTTCGAAAAATTCAAATTCAACTTTACACCTAAATTAAGGGTTTTTCTTCGATATTTTCCCAATTTTCATCGCAAAGACTTTTTGTAGGACATTTTATACTATTTAATGACTAGCTTTATCAATTTAAGTCAAAATATTGAAATTCTAAATTTTGAATTTTGAAAATGTTGTAAGGGGGGTGCTTCGAAAAATTCAAATTCAAATTTACACCTAAATTAAGGGTTTTTCTTCGATATTTTCCACAATTTTCACCGCAAAGACTTTTCGAAGGAAATTTTATACTATTTATGACTAGCTTTATCAATTTAAGTCAAAATATCGAAATTCTAAATTTTGAAAAATTTTGAAAGTTGTAAGGGGGTGCTTCGAAAAATTCAAATTCAAATTTACACCTAAATTAAGGGTTTTTCTCTCGATATTTTCCACAATTTTCATTGCAAAGACTTATCTAAGGACATTTTATACTATTCTATGACTACCTTTAACAATTTAAGTCAAAAGATCGAAATTCTAAATTTTGAAAAATTTTGAAAATGTTGTAAGGGGGGTGCTTCGAAAAATTCAAATTCAAATTTACACCTAAATTAAGGGTTTTTCTTCGATATTTTCCACAATTTCATCGTTAAGACTGTTCGAAGGACATTTTATACTACTTTACAACTAGCTTTATTAATTTAAGCCAAAATATCAAAAATTCTAAATTCTGAAAAATTTTGAAAATGTTGTAAGGGGGTGCTTCGAAAAAATTCAAATTCAAATTTACACCCAAATTAAGGGTTTTTCTTCGATATTTTTCTTAATTTTCACCGCAAAGACTTTTCGAAGGACATTTTATACTACTTATGACTACCTCTTATCAACTTAAGTCAATAATATCGTAAATCTAAATTTTGAAAATTTTGAAAATGTTGTAAGGGGGGTGCTTCGAAAAATTCAAATTCAAATTTACACCTAAATTAAGGGTTTTTTTTCTTCGATATTTTCCACAATTTTCATCGCAAAGACTTTTCTAAGGATATTTTATACTATTTATGACTAGCTTTATCAATTTAAGTCAAAATATCGAAATTCTAAATTTTGAAAAAATTTTGAAAATGTTGTAAGGGGGTGCGTTTCGAAAATTAAATTCAAATTTACACCTAAATTATGGGTTTTTCTTCGATATTTTCCACAAATTTTCACCGCAAAGACTTTTCGAAGGAAATTTTATACTAATTTATGACTAGCTTTATCAATTTAAGTCAAAATATCGAAATCCTAAATTTTGAAAAATTTTGAAAATGTTGTAAGGGGGGTGCTTCGAAAAATTCAAATTCAAATTTACACTAAATTAAGGGTTTTTCTTCGATATTTTCCACAATTTTCATCGCAAAGACTTTTCGAAGGACATTTTATACTATTTATGACTAGCTTTATCAATTTAAGTCAAAATATCGATATTCTAAATTTTGAAAAATTTTGAAATTGTTGTAAGGGGGTGCTTCGAAAATTCAAATCTAAATTTACACCTAAATTAAGGGTTTTTCTTCGATATTTTCCACAATTTTCATCGCACAGACTTTCGAAGGACATTTTATAATATTTATGGTTAGCTTTATCAATTTAAGTCAAAATATCGATATTCTAAATTTTGGAAAATTTTGAAAATGTTGTAAGGGGGTGCTTCGAAAAATTCAAATTCAAATTTACACCTAAATTAAGGGTTTTTCTTCGATATTTTCCACAATTTTCATCGCAAAGACTTTTCGAAGGACATTTTATACTATTTATGACTAGCTTTATCAATTTAAGTCAAAATATCAAAATTCCAACTTTTGAAAAATTTTGAAAATGTTGTAAGGGGGGTGCTTTGAAAAATTCAAATTCAAATTTACACCTAAATTAAGGGTTTTTCTTCGATATTTTCCACAATTTTCATCGCAAAGACTGTTCGAAGGACATTTTATACTACTTATGACTAGCTTTATCAATTTAAGTCAAAATATCGAAATTCTAAATTTGAAAAATTTTGAAAATGTTGTAAGGGGGGTGCTTCGAAAAATTCAAATTCAAATTTACACCTAAATTAAGGGTTTTTCTTCGATATTTTTCACAATTTTCACCGCAAAGACTTTTTGAAGGACATTTTATACTACTTATGACTATCTCTATCAACTTAAGTCAAAATATCAAAATTCTAAATTTTGAAAAATTTTGAAAATGTTGTAAGGGGGGTGCTTCGAAAAATTCAAATTCAAATTTACACCTAAATTAAGGGTTTTTCTTCGATATTTTCCACAATTTTAATCGCAAAGACTTTTCGAAGGACATTTTACTATTTATGACTAGCTTTTATCAATTTAAGTCAAAATATCGATATTCTAAACTTTGAAAATTTTGAAAAATGTTGTAAGGGGGTGTTTGAAAATTCAAATTCAAATTTACACCTAAATTAAGGGTTTTTCTTCGATATTTTCCACAATTTTCACCGCAAAGACTTTTCCCAGCTGAAATTTTATACTATTTATGACTAGCTTTATCAATTTAAGTCAAAATATCGATATTCTAAATTTTGAAAAATTTGAAAATGTTGTGTTAAAAAGCCGAAAAATTCAGTTCAAATTTACACCTAAATTAAGTGGTTTTTCTTCGATATTTTCCACAATTTTCACCGCAAAGACTTTTGGAAGGACATTTTATACTACTTATGACTACCTCTATCAACTTAAGTCAAAATATCAAAATTCTAAATTTTGAAAAATTTGGAAAATGTTGTAAGGGGGTGCTTTTATCAAAACAAATTTACACCTAAATTAAGCGTTTTCCTCGATATTTTCCACAATTTTCATCGCAAAGACTTTTCGAAAGACATTTTATACTATTTATGACTAGCTTTATCAATTTATCAAACTATCAAAATTGTAATTTTTGAAAAATTTTGAAAATGTTGTAAGGGGGGTGCTTCGAAAAATTCAAATTCAAATTTACACCTAAATTAAAGGTTTTTCTTCGATATTTTCCACAATTTTCATCGCAAAAGACTTTTTTGAAGGACATTTTATACTATTTATGACTAGGTTTATCAATTTAAGTCGTAACATCGATATTCTAAATTTTGAAAAATTTTGAAATGTTGTAAGGAAATGCTTCGAAAAATTCAAATTCAAATTACACCTAAATTAAGGGTTTTTCTTCGATATTTTCCAGCAATTTTCATCGCAAAGACTTTTCGAAGGA
>JAEIFQ010000587.1:0-34697 GCA_018904025.1 Zaprionus vittiger | reverse complement strand
CTCTTTCTCCTGCTCTCCCCTCTCCGAAATCTGCTGCGTTAGCGCCTCGTGCAGACAAATATCGCTCCCAGCGCGCGTTATGCAACAAAGTTGCCGATGACCAGGGCTTGGCTCCGCTCCGCTGCAAGGTGCACTTTTGCGGGCTGTTGGCGACACCAAGCTTGGTGACTGCCAGTAACAGGGCTCGGTGGCTTTACTACTCCCCTTCTCAAGAGTGACCGTCAACGGTCCGCCGAGATTGTCCAGCAGCTGGTTCACTTGGAAGTCATTCCTCTTCTTTAGAAGATGGTGCTTCATAAGGATGAGTCCGCAAACTATAATGCAGACACTCAATCCCACAATCAAGTCATTCTGGGCATTGTCCCGCACTTCGTTTATCGATCTTAGATTTTCCACACTTAGCTGGTGAAGAAAGGGCAAGCTCAGGATGGTGTCGTATCCGGTGATGTTGGGCAGAGGCACGGAAGCAACCCCTGGAAGTCTGCGCTGGACGCTGTTGCGATTACGGAAGGATGTGTCATTTATTATGGAAAACAAAATACATGCAAAATTTAATTATTTTCTAAATTCAATTAAAAAAAAACTAGAAGAGTCGGAGACTTCTGTCATTCACCTAAATTCATCATAAATATAGCCTCACCTGTAAAAAAAATTTTAAAAAAATCGCTGCTGAGGGCACATATTTAATAATTACCAAATGTACTTCGAAAAGTCTTTGCGATAAAATTGTGGAAAATATCGAAGAAAAACCCTTAATTTAGGTGTAAATTTGTGCTAAAGCACCCCCCTTACAACGATGAAAATTATGAAAAATATCGAAGAAAACCCTTAATTTAGGTATAAATTTGTGATAAAGCACCACCCTTACAACATTTTCAAAATTTTTCAAAATTTAGAATTTTGATATTTTGACTTAAATTGATAAAGCTAGTCATAAGTAGTATAAAATGTCCTTCGAAAAGTCTTTGCGATGAAAATTGTGGAAAATATCGAAGAAAAACCCTTAATTTAGGTGTAAATTTGTGATAAAGCACCCCCCTTACAACATTTTCAAAATTTTTCAAAATTTAGAATTTTGATATTTTGACTTAAATTGATAAAGCTAGTCATAAGTAGTATAAAATGTCCTTCAAAAAGTCTTTGCGATGAAAATTGTGGAAAATGTCGAAGAAAAACCCTTAATTTAGGTGTAAATTTGTAATAAAGCACCCCCCTTACAACATTTTCAAAATTTAGAATTTTGATATTTTGACTTAAATGTATAAAGTTAGTCATAAGTAGTATAAAATGTCCTTCGAAAAGTCTTTGCGATGAAAATTGTGGAAAATATCGAAGAAAAACCCTTAATTTAGGTGTAAATTTGTGATAAGGCACCCCCCTTACAACATTTTCAAAATTTAGAATTTTGATATTTTGACTTAAATTTATAAAGCTAGTCATAAGTAGTATAAAATGTCCTTCGAAAAGTCTTTGCGATGAAAATTGTGGAAAATATCGAAGAAAAACCCTAAATTTAGGTGTAAATTTGTGATAAAGCACCCCCCTTACAACATTTTCAAAATTTTTCAAAATTTAGAATTTTGATATTTTGACTTAAATTGATAAAGCTAGTCATAAGTAGTATAAAATGTCCTTCAAAAAGTCTTTGCGATGAAAATTGTGGAAAATGTCGAAGAAAAACCCTTAATTTAGGTGTAAATTTGTGATAAAGCACCCCCCTTACAACGATGAAAATTATGGAAAATATCGAAGAAAACCCTTAATTTAGGTATAAATTTGTGATAAAGCACCACCCTTACAACATTTTCAAAATTTTTCAAAATTTAGAATTTTGATATTTTGACTTAAATTGATAAAGCTAGTCATAAGTAGTATAAAATGTCCTTCGAAAAGTCTTTGCGATGAAAATTGTGGAAAATATCGAAGAAAAACCCTTAATTTAGGTGTAAATTTGTGATAAAGCACACCCCTTACAACATTTTCAAAATTTTTCAAAATTTAGAATTTTGATATTTTGACTTAAATTGATAAAGCTAGTCATAAGTAGTATAAAATGTCCTTCAAAAAGTCTTTGCGATGAAAATTGTGGAAAATGTCGAAGAAAAACCCTTAATTTAGGTGTAAATTTGTAATAAAGCACCCCCCTTACAACATTTTCAAAATTTTTCAAAATTTAGAATTTTGATATTTTGACTTAAATTGATAAAGCTAGTCATAAGTAGTATAAAATGTCCTTCGAAAAGTCTTTGCGATGAAAATTGTGGAAAATATCGAAGAAAAACCCTTAATTTAGGTGTAAATTTGTGATAAAACACCCCCCTTACAACATTTTCAAAATTTTTCAAAATTTAGAATTTTGATATTTTGACTTAAATTGATAAAGCTAGTCATAAGTAGTATAAAATGTCCTTCGAAAAGTCTTTGCGATAAAAATTGTGGAAAATATCGAAGAAAAACCCTTAATTTAGGTGTAAATTTGTGATAAAGCACCCCCCTTACAACATTTTCAAAATTTTTCAAAATTTAGAATTTTGATATTTTGACTTAAATTGATAAAGCTGGTCATAAGTAGTATAAAATGTCCTTCGAAAAGTCTTTGCGATGAAAATTGTGGAAAATATCGAAGAAAAACCCTTAATTTAGGTGTAAATTTGTGATAAAGCACCCCCCTTACAACATTTAAAAAATTTTTCAAAATTTAGAATTTTGATATTTTGACTTAAATTGATAAAGCTGGTCATAAGTAGTATAAAATGTCCTTCGAAAAGTCTTTGCGATGAAAATTGTGGAAAATATCGAAGAAAAACCCTTAATTTAGGTGTAAATTTGTGATAAACCACCCCCCTTACAACATTTAAAAAATTTTTCAAAATTTAGAATTTTGATATTTTGACTTAAATTGATAAAGCTGGTCATAAGTAGTATAAAATGTCCTTCGAAAAGTCTTTGCGATGAAAATTGTGGAAAATATCGAAGAAAAACCCTTAATTTAGGTGTAAATTTGATGATAAAGCACCCCCTTACAACATTTCAAAATTTTTGAAAATTTAGAATTTTGATATTTTGACTTAAATTGATAAAGCTAGTCATAAGTAGTATAAAATGTCCTTCGAAAAGTCTTTGCGATGAAAATTGTGGAAAATATCGAAGAAAAACCCTTAATTTAGGTGTAAATTTGAGATAAAGCACCCCCCTTACAACATTTTCAAAATTTTTCAAAATTTTTCAAAATTTAGAATTTTGATATTTTGATTTAAATTTATAAAGCTAGTCATAAGTAGTATAAAATGTCCTTCGAAAAGTCTTTGCGATGAAAATTGTGGAAAATATCGAAAAAACCCTTAATTTAGGTGTAAATTTGTGATAAACCACCCCCTCTACCAAAATTTTTCAAAATTTAGAATTTTGATATTTTGACTTAAATTGATAAAGCTAGTCATAAGTAGTATAAAATGTCCTTCGAAAAGTCTTTGCGACGAAAATTGTGGAAAATTTCGAAGAAAAACCCTTAATTTAGGTGTAAATTTGTGAATAACCACTCCCCTTACAAAATTTTCAAAATTTTTAAAAATTTTGAATTTTGATATTTTGACTTAAATTTATAAAGTTAGTCATAAGTAGTATAAAATGTCCTTCGAAAAGTCTTTGCGATGAAAATTGTGGAAAATATCGAAGAAAAACCCTTAATTGAGGTGTAAATTTGTGATAAAGCACCCCCCTTACAACATTTTCAAAATTTTTCAAAATTTAGAATTTTGATATTTTGACTTAAATTGATAAAGCTAGTCATAAGTAGTATAAAATGTCCTTCGAAAAGTCTTTGCGATGAAAATTGTGGAAAATATCGAAGAAAAACCCTTAATTTAGGTGTAAATTTGTGATAAAGCACCCCCCTTACAACATTTTCAAAATTAAGAATTTTGACATTTTGACTTAAATTAATAAAGCTAGTCATAATTAGTATAAAATGTCCTTCGAAAAGTCTTTGCGATGAAAATTGTGGAAAATATCGAAGAAAAACCCTTAATTTAGGTGTAAATTTGAATTTGAATAAGCACCCCCTTACAACATTTTCAAAATTTTTCAAAATTTAGAATTTTGATATTTTGCCTTAAATTGATAAAGCTAGTCATAAGTAGAATAAAATGTCCTTCGAAAAGTCTTTGCGATGAAAATTGTGGAAAATATCGAAGAAAAACCCTTAATTTAGGTGTAAATTTGAATTGAATATCAAGCACCCCCCTTACAACATTTTCAAAATTTTTCAAAATTTAGAATTTCGATATTTTGACTTAAATTGATAAAGCTAGTCATAAATAGTATAAAAGGTCCTTCGAAAAGTCTTTGCGATGAAAATTGTGGAAAATATCGAAGAAAAACCCTTAATTTAGGTGTAAATTTGAATTTGAATTTTTCGAAGCACCCCCCTTACAACATTTTCAAAATTTTTCAAAATTTAGAATTTCGATATTTTGACTTAAATTGATAAAGCTAGTCATAAATAGTATAAAAGGTCCTTCGAAAAGTCTTTGCGATGAAAATTGTGGAAAATATCGAAGAAAAACCCTTAATTTAGGTGTAAATTTGATGATAAAGCACCCCCCAAATTTTCAACATTTTTCAAAATTTAGAATTTTGATATTTTGACTTAAATTGATAAAGCTAGTCATAAATAGTATAAAATGTCCTTCGAAAAGTCTTTGCGATGAAAATTGTGGAAAATATCGAAGAAAAACCCTTAATTTAGGTGTAAATTTGAATTTGAATTTTCAAGCACCCCCCTTACAACATTTTCAAAATTTTTCAAAATTTAGAATTTTGATATTTTGACTTAAATTGATAAAGCTAGTCATAAATAGTATAAAATGTCCTTCGAAAAGTCTTTGCGATGAAAATTGTGGAAAATATCGAAGAAAAACCCTTAATTTAGGTGTAAATTTGAATGATAAAGCACCCCCCTTACAACATTTTCAAAATTTATAGAATTTTGATATTTTGACTTAAATTGATAAAGCTAGTCATAAATAGTATAAAATGTCCTTCGAAAAGTCTTTGCGATGAAAATTGTGGAAAATATCGAAGAAAAACCCTTAATTTAGGTGTAAATTTGAATTTGATATTTAAGCACCCCCTTACAACATTTTCAAAATTTTTCAAAATTTAGAATTTTGATATTTTGACTTAAATTGATAAAGCTAGTCATAAATAGTATAAAATGTCCTTCGAAAAGTCTTTGCGATGAAAATTGTGGAAAATATCGAAGAAAAACCCTTAATTTAGGTGTAAATTTGTGAAATTTGTTTTCAAAATTTTTCAAAATTTAGAATTTTGATATTTTGACTTAAATTGATAAAGCTAGTCATAAGTAGTATAAAATGTCCTTCGAAAAGTCTTTGCGATGAAAATTGTGGAAAATATCGAAGAAAAACCCTTAATTTAGGTGTAAATTTGTGATAAAGCACCCCCCTTACAACATTTTCAAAATTTTTCAAAATTAAGAATTTTGATATTTTGACTTAAATTGATAAAGCTAGTCATAAATAGTATAAAATGTCCTTCGAAAAGTCTTTGCGATGAAAATTGTGGAAAATATCGAAGAAAAACCCTTAATTTAGGTGTAAATTTGTGATAAAGCACCCCCTTACAACATTTTCAAAATTTTTCAAAATTTAGAATTTTGATATTTTGACTTAAATTGATAAAGCTAGTCATAAGTAGTATAAAATGTCCTTCGAAAAGTCTTTGCGATGAAAATTGTGGAAAATATCGAAGAAAAACCCTTAATTTAGGTGTAAATTTGTGATAAAGCACCCCCCTTACAACATTTTCAAAATTTTTCAAAATTTAGAATTTTGATATTTTGACTTAAATTGATAAAGCTAGTCATAAGTAGTAAAAAATGTCCTTCGAAAAGTCTTTGCGATAAAAATTGTGGAAAATATCGAAGAAAAACCCTTAATTTAGGTGTAAATTTGTGATAAAGCACCCCCCTTACAACATTTTCAAAATTTTTCAAAATTTAGAATTTTGATATTTTGACTTAAATTGATAAAGCTAGTCATAAGTAGTAAAAAAGGTCCTAAAAAATTTTTCAAAATTTAGAATTTCGATATTTTGACTTAAATTGATAAAGCTAGTCATAAGTAGTATAAAATGTCCTTCGAAAAGTCTTTGCGATGAAAATTGTGGAAAATATCGAAGAAAAACCCTTAATTTAGGTGTAAATTTGTGAAAAAGCACCCCCCAGACAACATTTTCAAAATTTTTCAAAATTTAGAATTTTGATATTTTGACTTAAGTTGATAGAGGTAGTCATAAGTAGTATAAAATGTCCTTCGAAAAGTCTTTGCGATGAAAATTGTGGAAAATATCGAAGAAAAACCCTTAATTTAGGTGTAAATTTGAATTTGATATTTTCAAGCACCCCCCCTACAACACAAAATTTTTCAAAATTTAGAATTTTGATATTTTGACTTAAATTGATAAAGCTAGTCATAAGTAGTATAAAATGTCCTTCGAAAAGTCTTTGCGATGAAAATTGTGGAAAATATCGAAGAAAAACCCTTAATTTAGGTGTAAATTTGAATTTGATATTTTTCGAAGCACCCCCTTACAACATTTTCAAAATTTTTCAAAATTTAGAATTTTGATATTTTGACTTAAATTGATAAAGCTAGTCATAAGTAGTATAAAATGTCCTTCGAAAAGTCTTTGCGATGAAAATTGTGGAAAATATCGAAGAAAAACCCTTAATTTAGGTGTAAATTTGAATTGAATAAAGCACCCCCCTTACAACATTTTCAAAATTTTTAAAAATTTAGAATTTTGATATTTTGACTTAAATTGATAAAGCTAGTCATAAGTAGAATAAAATGTCCTTCGAAAAGTCTTTGCGATGAAAATTGTGGAAAATATCGAAGAAAAACCCTTAATTGAGGTGTAAATTTGAATGATCAAAGCACCCCCCCTTACAACATTTTCAAAATTTTTCAAAATTTAGAATTTTGATATTTTGACTTAAATTGATAAAGCTAGTCATAAGTAGTAAAAAAGGTCCTTCGAAAAGTCTTTGCGATGAAAATTGTGGAAAATATCGAAGAAAAACCCTTAATTTAGGTGTAAATTTGAATTTGATAAAGCACCCCCCTTACAACATTTTCAAAATTTTTTCAAAATTTAGAATTTTGATATTTTGACTTAAATTGATAAAGCTAGTCATAAGTAGTATAAAATGTCCTTCGAAAAGTCTTTGCGATGAAAATTGTGGAAAATATCGAAGAAAAACCCTTAATTTAGGTGTAAATTTGAATTTGAATTTTTCGAAGCACCCCCCTTACAACATTTTCAAAATTTTTCAAAATTTAGAATTTTGATATTTTGACTTAAATTTATAAAGCTAGTCATAAGTAGTATAAAATGTCCTTCGAAAAGTCTTTGCGATGAAAATTGTGGAAAATATCGAAGAAAAACCCTTAATTTAGGTGTAAATTTGATGATAAAGCACCCCCCTAAAACAAAATTTTCAAAATTTAGAATTTTGATATTTTGACTTAAATTGATAAAGCTAGTCATAAGTAGTATAAAATGTCCTTCGAAAAGTCTTTGCGATGAAAATTGTGGAAAATATCGAAGAAAAACCCTTAATTTAGGTGTAAATTTGTGATAAAGCACCCCCCTTACAACATTTTCAAAATTTTTCAAAATTTAGAATTTTGATATTTTGACTTAAATTTATAAAGCTAGTCATAAGTAGTATAAAATGTCCTTCGAAAAGTCTTTGCGATGAAAATTGTGGAAAATATCGAAGAAAAACCCTTAATTTAGGTGTAAATTTGTGATAAACCACCCCCCCTACCAACATTTTCAAAATGTTTCAAAATTTAGAATTTTGATATTTTGACTTAAATTGATAAAGCTAGTCATAAGTAGTATAAAATGTCCTTCGAAAAGTCTTTGCGACGAAAATTGTGGAAAATATCGAAGAAAAACCCTTAATTTAGGTGTAAATTTGTGAATAACCACCCCCCTTACAACATTTTCAAAATTTTTCAAAATTTAGAATTTTGATATTTTAACTTAAATTGATAAAGCTAGTCATAAGTAGTATAAAATGTCCTTCGAAAAGTCTTTGCGATGAAAATTGTGGAAAATATCGAAGAAAAACCCTTAATTTAGGTGTAAATTTGTGATAAAGCACCCCCCTTACAACATTTTCAAAATTAAGAATTTTGACATTTTGACTTAAATTAATAAAGCTAGTCATAAGTAGTATAAAATGTCCTTCGAAAAGTCTTTGCGATGAAAATTGTGGAAAATATCGAAGAAAAACCCTTAATTGAGGTGTAAATTTGTGATAAAGCACCCCCCTTACAACATTTTCAAAATTTTTCAAAATTTAGAATTTTGACTTAAATTGATAAAGCTAGTCATAAGTAGTAAAAAAGGTCCTTCGAAAAGTCTTTGCGATAAAAATTGTGGAAAATATCGAAGAAAAACCCTTAATTTAGGTGTAAATTTGTGATAAAGCACCCCCCTTACAACATTTTCAAAATTTTTAAAAATTTAGAATTTTGATATTTTGACTTAAATTGATAAAGCTAGTCATAAGTAGTAAAAAAGGTCCTTCGAAAAGTCTTTGCGATGAAAATTGTGGAAAATATCGAAGAAAAACCCTTAATTTAGGTGTAAATTTGTGATAAAGCACCCCCCTTACAACATTTTCAAAATTTAGAATTTTGATATTTTGACTTAAATTAATAAAGCTAGTCATAAGTAGTATAAAATGTCCTTCGAAAAGTCTTTGCGATGAAAATTGTGGAAAATATCGAAGAAAAACCCTTAATTTAGGTGTAAATTTGTGAATAACCACCCCCCTTACAAAATTTTCAAAATTTTTAAAAATTTTGAATTTTGATATTTTGACTTAAATTTATAAAGTTAGTCATAAGTAGTATAAAATGTCCTTCGAAAAGTCTTTGCGATGAAAATTGTGGAAAATATCGAAGAAAAACCCTTAATTTAGGTGTAAATTTGTGATAAACCACCCCCCCTACAATTCAAAATTTTCAAAATTTAGAATTTTGATATTTTGACTTAAATTGATAAAGCTAGTCATAAGTAGTATAAAATGTCCTTCGAAAAGTCTTTGCGATGAAAATTGTGGAAAATATCGAAGAAAAACCCTTAATTTAGGTGTAAATTTGTGATAAAGCACCCCCCTTACAACATTTTCAAAATTTTTCAAAATTTAGAATTTTGATATTTTGACTTAAATTGATAAAGCTAGTCATAAGTAGTATAAAATGTCCTTCGAAAAGTCTTTGCGACGAAAATTGTGGAAAATATCGAAGAAAAACCCTTAATTTAGGTGTAAATTTGTGAATAACCACCCCCCTTACAACATTTTCAAAATTTTTAAAAATTTAGAATTTTGATATTTTGACTTAAATTGATAAAGCTAGTCATAAGTAGAATAAAATGTCCTTCGAAAAGTCTTTGCGATGAAAATTGTGGAAAATATCGAAGAAAAACCCTTAATTTAGGTGTAAATTTGTGATAAAGCACCCCCCTTACAACATTTTCAAAATTAAGAATTTTGACATTTTGACTTAAATTAATAAAGCTAGTCATAATTAGTATAAAATGTCCTTCGAAAAGTCTTTGCGATGAAAATTGTGGAAAATATCGAAGAAAACCCCTTAATTTAGGTGTAAATTTGTGATAAAGCACCCTCCTTACAACATTTTCAAAATTTTTCAAAATTTAGAATTTTGATATTTTGCCTTAAATTTATAAAGCTAGTTATAAGTAGAATAAAATGACCTTCGAAAAGTCTTTGCGATGAAAATTGTGGAAAATATCGAAGAAAAACCCTTAATTGAGGTGTAAATTTGTGATAAAGCACCCCCCTTACAACATTTTCAAAATTTTTCAAAATTTAGAATTTTGATATTTTGACTTAAATTGATAAAGCTAGTCATAAGTAGTATAAAATGTCCTTCGAAAAGTCTTTGCGATGAAAATTGTGGAAAATATCGAAGAAAAACCCTTAATTTAGGTGTAAATTTGTGATAAAGCACCCCCTTTACAACATTTTCAAAATTTTTCAAAATTTAGAATTTTGATATTTTGACTTAAATTGATAAAGCTAGTCATAAGTAGTAAAAAAGGTCCTTCGAAAAGTCTTTGCGATGAAAATTGTGGAAAATATCGAAGAAAAACCCTTAATTTAGGTGTAAATTTGTGATAAAGCACCCCCTTACAACATTTTCAAAATTTAGAATTTTGATATTTTGACTTAAATTAATAAAGCTAGTCATAAGTAGTATAAAATGTCCTTCGAAAAGTCTTTGCGATGAAAATTGTGGAAAATATCGAAGAAAAACCCTTAATTTAGGTGTAAATTTGTGAATAACCACCCCCCTTACAAAATTTTCAAAATTTTTAAAAATTTTGAATTTTGATATTTTGACTTAAATTTATAAAGTTAGTCATAAGTAGTATAAAATGTCCTTCGAAAAGTCTTTGCGATGAAAATTGTGGAAAATATCGAAAAAACCCTTAATTTAGGTGTAAATTTGTGATAAACCACCCCCCCTACCAAAATTTTCAAAATTTAGAATTTTGATATTTTGACTTAAATTGATAAAGCTAGTCATAAGTAGTATAAAATGTCCTTCGAAAAGTCTTTGCGATGAAAATTGTGGAAAATATCGAAGAAAAACCCTTAATTTAGGTGTAAATTTGTGATAAAGCACCCCCCTTACAACATTTTCAAAATTTTTCAAAATTTAGAATTTTGATATTTTGACTTAAATTGATAAAGCTAGTCATAAGTAGTATAAAATGTCCTTCGAAAAGTCTTTGCGACGAAAATTGTGGAAAATATCGAAGAAAAACCCTTAATTTAGGTGTAAATTTGTGAATAACCACCCCCCTTACAACATTTTCAAAATTTTTAAAAATTTAGAATTTTGATATTTTGACTTAAATTGATAAAGCTAGTCATAAGTAGAATAAAATGTCCTTCGAAAAGTCTTTGCGATGAAAATTGTGGAAAATATCGAAGAAAAACCCTTAATTGAGGTGTAAATTTGTGACAAAGCACCCCCCTTACAACATTTTCAAAATTTTTCAAAATTTAGAATTTTGATATTTTGACTTAAATTGATAAAGCTAGTCATAAGTAGTAAAAAAGGTCCTTCGAAAAGTCTTTGCGATGAAAATTGTGGAAAATATCGAAGAAAAACCCCTAATTTAGGTGTAAATTTGTGATAAAGCACCCCCCTTACAACATTTTCAAAATTTTTCAAAATTTAGAATTTTGATATTTTGACTTAAATTGATAAAGCTAGTCATAAGTAGTATAAAATGTCCTTCGAAAAGTCTTTGCGATGAAAATTGTGGAAAATATCGAAGAAAAACCCTTAATTTAGGTGTAAATTTGTGAATAACCACCCCCCTTACAAAATTTTTAAAAATTTTGAATTTTGATATTTTGACTTAAATTTATAAAGTTAGTCATAAGTAGTATAAAATTTCCTTCGAAAAGTCTTTGCGATGAAAATTGTGGAAAATATCGAAGAAAAACCCTTAATTTAGGTGTAAATTTGTGATAAAGCACCCCCCCTACCAAAATTTTCAAAATTTAGAATTTTGATATTTTGACTTAAATTGATAAAGCTAGTCATAAGTAGTATAAAATGTCCTTCGAAAAGTCTTTGCGATGAAAATTGTGGAAAATATCGAAGAAAAACCCTTAATTTAGGTGTAAATTTGTGATAAAGCACCCCCCTTACAACATATTCAAAATTTTTCAAAATTTAGAATTTTGATATTTTGACTTAAATTTATAAAGCTAGTCATAAGTAGTATAAAATGTCCTTCGAAAAGTCTTTGCGATGAAAATTGTGGAAAATATCGAAGAAAAACCCTTAATTTAGGTGTAAATTTGTGATAAACCACCCCCCCTACCAACATTTTCAAAATGTTTCAAAATTTAGAATTTTGATATTTTGACTTAAATTGATAAAGCTAGTCATAAGTAGTATAAAATGTCCTTCGAAAAGTCTTTGCGACGAAAATTGTGGAAAATATCGAAGAAAAACCCTTAATTTAGGTGTAAATTTGTGAATAACCACCCCCTTTACAACATTTTCAAAATTTTTCAAAATTTAGAATTTTGATATTTTGACTTAAATTGATAAAGCTAGTCATAAGTAGTATAAAATGTCCTTCGAAAAGTCTTTGCGATGAAAATTGTGGAAAATATCGAAGAAAAACCCTTAATTTAGGTGTAAATTTGTGATAAAGCACCCCCCTTACAACATTTTCAAAATTAAGAATTTTGACATTTTGACTTAAATTAATAAAGCTAGTCATAAGTAGTATAAAATGTCCTTCGAAAAGTCTTTGCGATGAAAATTGTGGAAAATATCGAAGAAAAACCCTTAATTTAGGTGTAAATTTGTGATAAAGCACCCTCCTTACAACATTTTCAAAATTTTTCAAAATTTTGAATTTTGATATTTTGACTTAAATTGATAAAGCTAGTCATAAGTAGTATAAAATGTCCTTCGAAAAGTCTTTGCGATGAAAATTGTGGAAAATATCGAAGAAAAACCCTTAATTTAGGTGTAAATTTGTGATAAAGCACCCCCCTTACAACATTTTCAAAATTTTTCAAAATTTAGAATTTTGATATTTTGACTTAAATTGATAAAGCTAGTCATAAGTAGTAAAAAAGGTCCTTCGAAAAGTCTTTGCGATGAAAATTGTGGAAAATATCGAAGAAAAACCCTTAATTTAGGTGTAAATTTGTGATAAAGCACCCCCCTTACAACATTTTCAAAATTTATAATTTTGATATTTTGACTTAAATTAATAAAGCTAGTCATAAGTAGTATAAAATGTCCTTCGAAAAGTCTTTGCGATGAAAATTGTGGAAAATATCGAAGAAAAACCCTTAATTTAGGTGTAAATTTGTGATAAAGCACCCCCCTTACAACATTTTCAAAATTTATAATTTTGATATTTTGACTTAAATTGATAAAGCTAGTCATAAGTAGTAAAAAATGTCCTTCGAAAAGTCTTTGCGATGAAAATTGTGGAAAATATCGAAGAAAAACCCTTAATTTAGGTGTAAATTTGTGATAAACCACCCCCCCTACCAAAATTTTCAAAATGTTTCAAAATTTAGAATTTTGATATTTTGACTTAAATTGATAAAGCTAGTCATAAGTAGTATAAAATGTCCTTCGAAAAGTCTTTGCGACGAAAATTGTGGAAAATATCGAAGAAAAACCCTTAATTTAGGTGTAAATTTGTGAATAACCACCCCCCTTACAACATTTTCAAAATTTTTCAAAATTTAGAATTTTGATATTTTGACTTAAATTGATAAAGCTAGTCATAAGTAGAATAAAATGTCCTTCGAAAAGTCTTTGCGATGAAAATTGTGGAAAATATCGAAGAAAAACCCTTAATTGAGGTGTAAATTTGAATTTGAATTTTTCAAAGCACCCCCCTTACAACATTTTCAAAATTTTTCAAAATTTAGAATTTTGATATTTTGACTTAAATTGATAAAGCTAGTCATAAGTAGTAAAAAAGGTCCTTCGAAAAGTCTTTGCGATGAAAATTGTGGAAAATATCGAAGAAAAACCCTTAATTTAGGTGTAAATTTGAATTTGATAAAGCACCCCCCTTACAACATTTTCAAAATTTTTCAAAATTTAGAATTTTGATATTTTGACTTAAATTGATAAAGCTAGTCATAAGTAGTATAAAATGTCCTTCGAAAAGTCTTTGCGATGAAAATTGTGGAAAATATCGAAGAAAAACCCTTAATTTAGGTGTAAATTTGTGAATAACCACCCCCCTTACAAAATTTTTAAAAATTTTGAATTTTGATATTTTGACTTAAATTTATAAAGTTAGTCATAAGTAGTATAAAATTTCCTTCGAAAAGTCTTTGCGATGAAAATTGTGGAAAATATCGAAGAAAAACCCTTAATTTAGGTGTAAATTTGAATTTGATAAAGCACCCCCTTACCAAAATTTTTCAAAATTTAGAATTTTGATATTTTGACTTAAATTGATAAAGCTAGTCATAAGTAGTATAAAATGTCCTTCGAAAAGTCTTTGCGATGAAAATTGTGGAAAATATCGAAGAAAAACCCTTAATTTAGGTGTAAATTTGTGATAAAGCACCCCCCTTACAACATATTCAAAATTTTTCAAAATTTAGAATTTTGATATTTTGACTTAAATTTATAAAGCTAGTCATAAGTAGTATAAAATGTCCTTCGAAAAGTCTTTGCGATGAAAATTGTGGAAAATATCGAAGAAAAACCCTTAATTTAGGTGTAAATTTGTGATAAAGCACCCCCCTTACAACATTTTCAAAATGTTTCAAAATTTAGAATTTTGATATTTTGACTTAAATTGATAAAGCTAGTCATAAGTAGTATAAAATGTCCTTCGAAAAGTCTTTGCGATGAAAATTGTGGAAAATATCGAAGAAAAACCCTTAATTTAGGTGTAAATTTGAATTTGAATTTTTCGAAGCACCCCCCTTACAACATTTTCAAAATTTTTCAAAATTTAGAATTTTGATATTTTGACTTAAATTGATAAAGCTAGTCATAAGTAGTATAAAATGTCCTTCGAAAAGTCTTTGCGATGAAAATTGTGGAAAATATCGAAGAAAAACCCTTAATTTAGGTGTAAATTTGTGATAAAGCACCCCCCTTACAACATTTTCAAAATTTTTCAAAATTTAGAATTTTGACATTTTGACTTAAATTGATAAAGCTAGTCATAAGTAGTATAAAATGTCCTTCGAAAAGTCTTTGCGATGAAAATTGTGGAAAATATCGAAGAAAAACCCTTAATTTAGGTGTAAATTTGTGATAAAGCACCCTCCTTACAACATTTTCAAAATTTTTCAAAATTTAGAATTTTGATATTTTGACTTAAATTGATAAAGCTAGTCATAAGTAGTATAAAATGTCCTTCGAAAAGTCTTTGCGATGAAAATTGTGGAAAATATCGAAGAAAAACCCTTAATTTAGGTGTAAATTTGAATTTGATATTTTTCGAAGCACCCCCCTTACAACATTTTCAAAATTTTTCAAAATTTAGAATTTTGATATTTTGACTTAAATTGATAAAGCTAGTCATAAGTAGTAAAAAAGGTCCTTCGAAAAGTCTTTGCGATGAAAATTGTGGAAAATATCGAAGAAAAACCCTTAATTTAGGTGTAAATTTGAATTTGATATTTTCAAGCACCCCCTTAACATTTTCAAAATTTTTCAAAATTTATAATTTTGATATTTTGACTTAAATTGATAAAGCTAGTCATAAGTAGTATAAAATGTCCTTCGAAAAGTCTTTGCGATGAAAATTGTGGAAAATATCGAAGAAAAACCCTTAATTTAGGTGTAAATTTGTGATAAAGCACCCCCCTTACAACATTTTCAAAATTTATAATTTTGATATTTTGACTTAAATTGATAAAGCTAGTCATAAGTAGTATAAAATGTCCTTCGAAAAGTCTTTGCGATGAAAATTGTGGAAAATATCGAAGAAAAACCCTTAATTTAGGTGTAAATTTGAATTTGATATTTAAGCACCCCCTTACAACATTTTCAAAATTTTTCAAAATTTAGAATTTTGATATTTTGACTTAAATTGATAAAGCTAGTCATAAGTAGTATAAAATGTCCTTCGAAAAGTCTTTGCGGTGAAAATTGTGGAAAATATCGAAGAAAAACCCTTAATTTAGGTGTAAATTTGATTTGAATTTTAAGCACCCCCCCTTACAACATTTTCAAAATTTTTCAAAATTTAGAATTTTGATATTTTGACTTAAATTGATAAAGCTAGTCATAAGTAGTATAAAATGTCATTCGAAAAGTCTTTGCGATGAAAATTGTGGAAAATATCGAAGAAAAACCCTTAATTTAGGTGTAAATTTGTGATAAAGCACCCCCCTTACAACATTTTCAAAATTTTTCAAAATTTAGAATTTTGATATTTTGACTTAAATTGATAAAGCTAGTCATAAGTAGTATAAAAATGTCCTAAAATTCGAAAAGAATCTTTGCGATTTGACTTAAATTGTGGAAAATAGTCGTAAGAAAAACGCCTTCGAAAAGTCTTTAGGATGTAAATTGTGGAAATTGAATTTTTTGTAAATGGAAAACACCCCCTTACAACATTTTCAAAATTTTTCAAAATTTAGAATTTTGATATTTTGACTTAAATTGATAAAGCTAGTCATAAGTAGTATAAAATGTCCTTCGAAAAGTCTTTGCGATGAAAATTGTGGAAAATATCGAAGAAAAACCCTTAATTTAGGTGTAAATTTGAATTTGATAAAGCACCCCCCTTACAACATTTTCAAAATTTTTCAAAATTTAGAATTTTGATATTTTGACTTAAATTGATAAAGCTAGTCATAAGTAGTAAAAAAGGTCCTTCGAAAAGTCTTTGCGATGAAAATTGTGGAAAATATCGAAGAAAAACCCTTAATTTAGGTGTAAATTTGAATTTGATAAAGCACCCCCCTTACAACATTTTCAAAATTTTTCAAAATTTATAATTTTGATATTTTGACTTAAATTGATAAAGCTAGTCATAAGTAGTATAAAATGTCCTTCGAAAAGTCTTTGCGATGAAAATTGTGGAAAATATCGAAGAAAAACCCTTAATTTAGGTGTAAATTTGAATTTGAATTTTTCGAAGCACCCCCCTTACAAAATTTTCAAAATTTTTCAAAATTTAGAATTTCGATATTTTGACTTAAATTGATAAAGCTAGTCATAAATAGTATAAAATGTCCTTCGAAAAGTCTTTGCGATGAAAATTGTGGAAAATATCGAAGAAAAACCCTTAATTTAGGTGTAAATTTGTGATATAAGCACCCCCCTTACAATTTTCAAAATTTTTCAAAATTTAGAATTTTGATATTTTGACTTAAATTGATAAAGCTAGTCATAAGTAGTATAAAATGTCCTTCAAAAAGTCTTTGCGATGAAAATTGTGGAAAATATCGAAGAAAAACCCTTAATTTAGGTGTAAATTTGTGATAAAGCACCCCCCTTACAACATTTTCAAAATTTTTCAAAATTTAGAATTTTGATATTTTGACTTAAATTGATAAAGCTAGTCATAAGTAGTATAAAATGTCCTTCGAAAAGTCTTTGCGATGAAAATTGTGGAAAATATCGAAGAAAAACCCTTAATTTAGGTGTAAATTTGTGAAAAAGCACCCCCCTTACAACATTTTCAAAATTTTTCAAAATTTAGAATTTTGATATTTTGACTTAAATTGATAAAGCTAGTCATAAGTAGTATAAAATGTCCTTCGAAAAGTCTTTGCGATGAAAATTGTGGAAAATATCGAAGAAAAACCCTTAATTTAGGTGTAAATTTGAATTTGAATTTTTCAAAGCACCCCCCTTACAACATTTTCAAAATTTTTCAAAATTTAGAATATCGATATTTTGACTTAAATTGATAAAGCTAGTCATAAATAGTATAAAAATGGTCCTTCGAAAAGTCTTTGCGATGAAAATTGTGGAAAATATCGAAGAAAAACCCTTAATTTAGGTGTAAATTTGTGATAAAGCACCCCCCTTACAACATTTTCAAAATTTTTCAAAATTTAGAATTTTGATATTTTGACTTAAATTGATAAAGCTAGTCATAAGTAGTATAAAATGTCCTTCGAAAAGTCTTTGCGATGAAAATTGTGGAAAATATCGAAGAAAAACCCTTAATTTAGGTGTAAATTTGTGAAAAAGCACCCCCTTACAATAATTTTTCAAAATTTAGAATTTCGATATTTTGACTTAAATTTATAAAGGTAGTCATAAATAGTATAAAATGTCCTTCGAAAAGTCTTTGCGATGAAAATTGTGGAAAATATCGAAGAAAAACCCTTAATTTAGGTGTAAATTTGAATTTGAATTTTTCGAAGCACCCCCCTTACAACATTTTCAAAATTTTTCAAAATTTAGAATTTTGATATTTTGACTTAAATTGATAAAGCTAGTCATAAGTAGTATAAAATGTCCTTCGAAAAGTCTTTGCGATGAAAATTGTGGAAAATATCGAAGAAAAACCCTTAATTTAGGTGTAAATTTGAATTTGAATTTTCGAAGCACCCCCTTACAAAATTTTTAAAAATTTTGAATTTTGATATTTTGACTTAAATTTATAAAGTTAGTCATAAGTAGTATAAAATGTCCTTCGAAAAGTCTTTGCGATGAAAATTGTGGAAAATATCGAAGAAAAACCCTTAATTTAGGTGTAAATTTGTGATAAAGCACCCCCCTTACAACATTTTCAAAATTTTTCAAAATTTAGAATTTTGATATTTTGACTTAAATTGATAAAGCTAGTCATAAGTAGTATAAAATGTCCTTCGAAAAGTCTTTGCGATGAAAATTGTGGAAAATATCGAAGAAAAACCCTTAATTTAGGTGTAAATTTGTGATAAAGCACCCCCCCTACAACATTTTCAAAATTTTTCAAAATTTAGAATTTTGATATTTTGACTTAAATTGATAAAGCTAGTCATAAGTAGTATAAAATGTCCTTCGAAAAGTCTTTGCGATGAAAATTGTGGAAAATATCGAAGAAAAACCCTTAATTTAGGTGTAAATTTGTGATAAAGCCCCCCCTTACAACATTTTCAAAATTTTTCAAAATTTAGAATTTTGATATTTTGACTTAAATTGATAAAGCTAGTCATAAGTAGTATAAAATGTCCTTCGAAAAGTCTTTGCGATGAAAATTGTGGAAAATATCGAAGAAAAACCCTTAATTTAGGTGTAAATTTGTGATAAAGCACCCCCCCTTACAACATTTTCAAAATTTTTCAAAATTTAGAATTTTGATATTTTGACTTAAATTGATAAAGCTAGTCATAAGTAGTATAAAATGTCCTTCGAAAAGTCTTTGCGATGAAAATTGTGGAAAATATCGAAGAAAAACCCTTAATTTAGGTGTAAATTTGAATTTGAATTTTTCGAAGCACCCCCCTTACAACATTTTCAAAATTTTTCAAAATTTAGAATTTTGATATTTTGACTTAAATTGATAAAGCTAGTCATAAGTAGTATAAAATGTCCTTCGAAAAGTCTTTGCGATGAAAATTGTGGAAAATATCGAAGAAAAACCCTTAATTTAGGTGTAAATTTGTGATAAAGCACCCCCCCTTACAACATTTTCAAAATTTTTCAAAATTTAGAATTTTGATATTTTGACTTAAATTGATAAAGCTAGTCATAAGTAGTATAAAATGTCCTTCGAAAAGTCTTTGCGATGAAAATTGTGGAAAATATCGAAGAAAAACCCTTAATTTAGGTGTAAATTTGATTTGATAAACCACCCCCCTTACAACATTTTCAAAATTTTTCAAAATTTAGAATTTTGATATTTTGACTTAAATTGATAAAGCTAGTCATAAGTAGTATAAAATGTCCTTCGAAAAGTCTTTGCGATGAAAATTGTGGAAAATATCGAAGAAAAACCCTTAATTTAGGTGTAAATTTGAATTTGATATTAAGCACCCCCTTTACAACATTTTCAAAATTTTTCAAAATTTAGAATTTTGATATTTTGACTTAAATTGATAAAGCTAGTCATAAGTAGTATAAAATGTCCTTCGAAAAGTCTTTGCGATGAAAATTGTGGAAAATATCGAAGAAAAACCCTTAATTTAGGTGTAAATTTGAATTTGAATTTTTCGAAGCACCCCCCTTACAACATTTTCAAAATTTTTCAAAATTTAGAATTTTGATATTTTGACTTAAATTGATAAAGCTAGTCATAAGTAGTATAAAATGTCCTTCGAAAAGTCTTTGCGATGAAAATTGTGGAAAATATCGAAGAAAAACCCTTAATTTAGGTGTAAATTTGTGATATTCAAGCACCCCCTTACAACATTTTCAAAATTTTTAAAAATTTAGAATTTTGATATTTTGACTTAAATTGATAAAGCTAGTCATAAGTAGAATAAAATGTCCTTCGAAAAGTCTTTGCGATGAAAATTGTGGAAAATATCGAAGAAAAACCCTTAATTTAGGTGTAAATTTGAATTTGAATTTTTCGAAGCACCCCCCTTACAACATTTTCAAAATTTTTAAAAATTTAGAATTTTGATATTTTGACTTAAATTGATAAAGCTAGTCATAAGTAGTATAAAATGTCCTTCGAAAAGTCTTTGCGATGAAAATTGTGGAAAATATCGAAGAAAAACCCTTAATTTAGGTGTAAATTTGTGATAAACGCACCCCCTACCAAAATTTTCAAAATTTTTCAAAATTTAGAATTTTGATATTTTGACTTAAATTGATAAAGCTAGTCATAAGTAGTATAAAATGTCCTTCGAAAAGTCTTTGCGACGAAAATTGTGGAAAATATCGAAGAAAAACCCTTAATTTAGGTGTAAATTTGTGAATAAGCACCCCCTTACAACATTTTCAAAATTTTTAAAAATTTAGAATTTTGATATTTTGACTTAAATTGATAAAGCTAGTCATAAGTAGTAATAAAATGTCCTTCGAAAAGTCTTTGCGATGAAAATTGTGGAAAATATCGAAGAAAAACCCTTAATTTAGGTGTAAATTTGTTGAATAAAGCACCCCCCTTACAACATTTTCAAAATTTTTCAAAATTTAGAATTTTGATATTTTGACTTAAATTGATAAAGCTAGTCATAAGTAGTATAAAATGTCCTTCGAAAAGTCTTTGCGACGAAAATTGTGGAAAATATCGAAGAAAAACCCTTAATTAAGGTGTAAATTTGTGAATTTCAACCCCCTACAACATTTACAAAATTTTTAAAAATTTTGAATTTTGATATTTTGACTTAAATTTATAAAGTTAGTCATAAGTAGTATAAAATGTCCTTCGAAAAGTCTTTGCGATGAAAATTGTGGAAAATATCGAAGAAAAACCCTTAATTTAGGTGTAAATTTGATTGAATTTTTCGAAGCACCCCCCTTACAACATTTTCAAAAAAACTTTCAAAATTTAGAATTTTGATATTTTGACTTAAATTGATAAAGCTAGTCATAAATAGTATAAAATGTCCTTCGAAAAGTCTTTGCGATGAAAATTGTGGAAAATATCGAATAAAAACCCTTAATTTAGGTGTAAATTTGTGATAAAGCACCCCCCTTACAACATTTTCAAAATTTTTCAAAATTTAGAATTTTGATATTTTGACTTAAATTTATAAAGCTAGTCATAAGTAGTATAAAATGTCCTTCGAAAAGTCTTTGCGATGAAAATTGTGGAAAATATCGAAGAAAAACCCTTAATTTAGGTGTAAATTTGTGAATAACCACTCCCCTTACAACATTTTCAAAATTTTTAAAAATTTAGAATTTTGATATTTTGACTTAAATTGATAAAGCAATTCATAAGTAGTATAAAATGTCCTTCGAAAAGTCTTTGCGATGAAAATTGTGGAAAATATCGAAGAAAAACCCTTAATTTAGGTGTAAATTTGTGATAAAGCACCCCCCTTACAACATTTTCAAAATTTTTCAAAATTTAGAATTTTGATATTTTGACTTAAATTGATAAAGCTAGTCATAAGTAGTAAAAAAGGTCCTTCGAAAAGTCTTTGCGATGAAAATTGTGGAAAATATCGAAGAAAAACCCTTAATTTAGGTGTAAATTTGTGATAAAGCACCCCCCTTACAACATTTTCAAAATTTTTCAAAATTTAGAATTTTGATATTTTGACTTAAATTGATAAAGCTAGTCATAAGTAGTATAAAATGTCCTTCGAAAAGTCTTTGCGATGAAAATTGTGGAAAATATCGAAGAAAAACCCTTAATTTAGGTGTAAATTTGTTGATAAACCACCCCCTTAAAATTAATATTTTGACTTAAATTGATAAAGCTAGTCATAAGTAGTATAAAATGTCCTTCGAAAAGTCTTTGCGATGAAAATTGTGGAAAATATCGAAGAAAAACCCTTAATTTAGGTGTAAATTTGTGATAAAGCACCCCCCTTACAACATTTTCAAAATTTTTCAAAATTTAGAATTTTGATATTTTGACTTAAATTGATAAAGCTAGTCATAAGTAGTATAAAATGTCCTTCGAAAAGTCTTTGCGATGAAAATTGTGGAAAATATCGAAGAAAAACCCTTAATTTAGGTGTAAATTTGTGATAAAGCACCCCCGTTACAACATTTTCAAATTTTTTCAAAAGTTAGAATTTTTATATTTTGACTTAAATTGATAAAGCAGTCATAAGTAGTATAAAATGTCCTTTGAAAAGACTTAAATTGATAAAGCTAGTCATAAGTAGTATAAAATGTCCTTTGAAAAGTCTTTGCGATGAAAATTGTGGAAAATATCGAAGAAAAACCCTTAATTTAGGTGTAAATTTGTGATAAAGCACCCCCCTTACAACATTTTCAAAATTTTTCAAAATTTAGAATTTTGATATTTTGACTTAAATTGATAAAGCTAGTCATAAGTAGTATAAAATGTCCTTCGAAAAGTCTTTGCGATGAAAATTGTGGAAAATATCGAAGAAAAACCCTTAATTTAGGTGTAAATTTGTGATAAAGCACCCCCGTTACAACATTTTCAAATTTTTTCAAAAGTTAGAATTTTTATATTTTGACTTAAATTGATAAAGCTAGTCATAAGTAGTATAAAATGTCCTTCGAAAAGTCTTTGCGATGAAAATTGTGGAAAATATCGAAGAAAAACCCTTAATTTAGGTGTAAATTTGTGATAAAGCACCCCCCTTACAACATTTTCAAAATTTTTCAAAATTTAGAATTTTGATATTTTGACTTAAATTGATAAAGCTAGTCATAAGTAGTAAAAAAGGTCCTAAAAAATTTTTCAAAATTTAGAATTTTGATATTTTGACTTAAATTGATAAAGCTAGTCATAAGTAGAATAAAATGTCCTTCGAAAAGTCTTTGCGACGAAAATTGTGGAAAATATCGAAGAAAAACCCTTAATTTAGGTGTAAATTTGTGAATAACCACCCCCCTTACAACATTTTCAAAATTTTTAAAAATTTAGAATTTTTATATTTTGACTTAAATTGATAAAGCTAGTCATAAGTAGCATAAAATGTCCTTCGAAAAGTCTTTGCGATGAAAATTGTGGAAAATATCGAAGAAAAACCCTTAATTTAGGTGTAAATTTGTGATAAACCACCCCCCCCTTTTGACTTAAATTGATAAAGCTAGTCATAAGTAGTATAAAATGTCCTTCGAAAAGTCTTTGCGATGAAAATTGTGGAAAATATCGAAGAAAAACCCTTAATTTAGGTGTAAATTTGTGAATAACCACCCCCCTTACAACATTTTCAAAATTTTTAAAAATTTAGAATTTTTATATTTTGACTTAAATTGATAAAGCTAGTCATAAGTAGCATAAAATGTCCTTCGAAAAGTCTTTGCGATGAAAATTGTGGAAAATATCGAAGAAAAACCCTTAACATTTTAAGGTTTTTAAAATTTAGTGATACCCCCCCTTTTGACTTAAATTGATAAAGCTAGTCATAAGTAGTATAAAATGTCCTTCGAAAAGTCTTTGCGATGAAAATTGTGGAAAATATCGAAGAAAAACCCTTAATTTAGGTGTAAATTTGTGATAAAGCACCCCCCTTACAACATTTTCAAAATTTTTCAAAATTTAGAATTTTGATATTTTGACTTAAATTTATAAAGCTAGTCATAAGTAGTATAAAATGTCCTTCGAAAAGTCTTTGCGACGAAAATTGTGGAAAATATCGAAGAAAAACCCTTAATTTAGGTGTAAATTTGTGAATAACCACCCCCCTTACAACATTTTCAAAATTTTTCAAAATTTAGAATTTTGATATTTTGACTTAAATTTATAAAGCTAGTCATAAGTAGTATAAAATGTCCTTCGAAAAGTCTTTGCGATGAAAATTGTGGAAAATATCGAAGAAAAACCCTTAATTTAGGTGTAAATTTGTGATAAAGCACCCCCCCCTTACAACATTTAAAAATTTTTCAAAATTTAGAATTTTGATATTTTGACCTAAATTGATAAAGCTAGTCATAAGTAGTAAAAAAGGTCCTTCGAAAAGTCTTTGCGATGAAAATTGTGGAAAATATCGAAGAAAAACCCTTAATTTAGGTGTAAATTTGTGATAAAGCACCCCCTTACAACATTTTCAAAATTTTTCAAAATTTAGAATTTTGATATTTTGACTTAAATTGATAAAGCTAGTCATAAGTAGTATAAAATGTCCTTCGAAAAGTCTTTGCGATGAAAATTGTGGAAAATATCGAAGAAAAACCCTTAATTTAGGTGTAAATTTGTGAATAACCACTCCCCTTACAACATTTTCAAAATTTTTAAAAATTTAGAATTTTGATATTTTGACTTAAATTGATAAAGCTAGTCATAAGTAGTATAAAATGTCCTTCGAAAAGTCTTTGCGATGAAAATTGTGGAAAATATCGAAGAAAAACCCTTAATTTAGGTGTAAATTTGTGATAAAGCACCCCCCTTACAACATTTTCAAAATTTTTTAAAATTTAGAATTTTGATATTTTGACTTAAATTGATAAAGCTAGTCATAAGTAGTAAAAAAGGTCCTTCGAAAAGTCTTTGCGATGAAAATTGTGGAAAATATCGAAGAAAAACCCTTAATTTAGGTGTAAATTTGTGATAAAGCACCCCCTTACAACATTTTCAAAATTTTTCAAAATTTAGAATTTTGATATTTTGACTTAAATTGATAAAGCTAGTCATAAGTAGTATAAAATGTCCTTCGAAAAGTCTTTGCGATGAAAATTGTGGAAAATATCGAAGAAAAACCCTTAATTTAGGTGTAAATTTGTGATAAACCACCCCCCCCCAACATTTTCACAATTTTTTAGAATTTTGATATTTTGACTTAAATTGATAAAGCTAGTCATAAGTAGTATAAAATGTCCTTCGAAAAGTCTTTGCGATGAAAATTGTGGAAAATATCGAAGAAAAACCCTTAATTTAGGTGTAAATTTGTGATAAAGCACCCCCCTTACAACATTTTCAAAATTTTTCAAAATTTAGAATTTTGATATTTTGACTTAAATTTATAAAGCTAGTCATAAGTAGAATAAAATGTCCTTCGAAAAGTCTTTGCGACGAAAATTGTGGAAAATATCGAAGAAAAACCCTTAATTTAGGTGTAAATTTGTGATAAAGCACCCCCCCTTACAACATTTTCAAAATTTTTAAAAATTTAGAATTTTGATATTTTGACTTAAATTGATAAAGCTAGTCATAAGTAGCATAAAATGTCCTTCGAAAAGTCTTTGCGATGAAAATTGTGGAAAATATCGAAGAAAAACCCTTAATTTAGGTGTAAATTTGTGATAAAGCACCCCCCTTACAACATTTTCAAAATTTTTCAAAATTTGGAATTTTGATATTTTGACTTAAATTGATAAAGCTAGTCATAAGTAGTATAAAATGTCCTTCGAAAAGTCTTTGCGATGAAAATTGTGGAAAATATCGAAGAAAAACCCTTAATTTAGGTGTAAATTTGTGATAAAGCACCCCCTTACAACATTTTCAAAATTTTTCAAAATTTAGAATTTTGATATTTTGACTTAAATTTATAAAGCTAGTCATAAGTAGTATAAAATGTCCTTCGAAAAGTCTTTGCGACGAAAATTGTGGAAAATATCGAAGAAAAACCCTTAATTTAGGTGTAAATTTGTGAATAACCACCCCCCTTACAACATTTTCAAAATTTTTAAAAATTTAGAATTTTGATATTTTGACTTAAATTGATAAAGCTAGTCATAAGTAGTATAAAATGTCCTTCGAAAAGTCTTTGCGATGAAAATTGTGGAAAATATCGAAGAAAAACCCTTAATTTAGGTGTAAATTTGTGATAAAGCACCCCCCTTACAACATTTTCAAAATTTTTCAAAAATTTAGAATTTTGATATTTTGACTTAAATTGAGATAAAAAAAGTCATAAAAGTCTTAAAAAATAAAATTTTTCAAAATTTAGAATTTGATATTTTGACTTAAAAGATAAAGCTAGTCATAAGTAGTATAAAATGTCCTTCGAAAAGTCTTTGCGACGAAAATTGTGGAAAATATCGAAGAAAAACCCTTAATTTAGGTGTAAATTTGTGAATAACCACCCCCTTACAACATTTTCAAAATTTTTCAAAATTTAGAATTTTGATATTTTGACTTAAATTGATAAAGCTAGTCATAAGTAGCATAAAATGTCCTTCGAAAAGTCTTTGCGATGAAAATTGTGGAAAATATCGAAGAAAAACCCTTAATTTAGGTGTAAATTTGAATTTGAATTTTTCGAAGCACCCCCCTTACAACATTTTCAAAATTTTTCAAAATTTAGAATTTTATATTTTGACTTAAATTGATAGAGGTAGTCATAAGTAGTATAAAATGTCCTTCGAAAAGTCTTTGCGATGAAAATTGTGGAAAATATCGAAGAAAAACCCTTAATTTAGGTGTAAATTTGTGAAAAACCACCCCCCTTACAACATTTTCAAAATTTTTAAAAAATTTAGAATTTTGATATTTTGACTTAAATTGATAAAGCTAGTCATAAGTAGTATAAAATGTCCTTCGAAAAGTCTTTGCGATGAAAATTGTGGAAAATATCGAAGAAAAACCCTTAATTTAGGTGTAAATTTGTGATAAACCACCCCCCTCAAATTTCAAAATTTGAATTTTGATATTTTGACTTAAATTGATAAAGCTAGTCATAAGTAGTATAAAATGTCCTTCGAAAAGTCTTTGCGATGAAAATTGTGGAAAATATCGAAGAAAAACCCTTAATTTAGGTGTAAATTTGTGATAAAGCACCCCCTTACAACATTTTCAAAATTTTTAAAAATTTAGAATTTTGATATTTTGACTTAAATTGATAAAGCTAGTCATAAGTAGTATAAAATGTCCTTCGAAAAGTCTTTGCGATGAAAATTGTGGAAAATATCGAAGAAAAACCCTTAATTTAGGTGTAAATTTGTGATAAAGCACCCCCGTTACAACATTTTCAAAATTTTTAAAAATTTAGAATTTTTATATTTTGACTTAAATTGATAAAGCTAGTCATAAGTAGCATAAAATGTCCTTCGAAAAGTCTTTGCGATGAAAATTGTGGAAAATATCGAAGAAAAACCCTTAATTTAGGTGTAAATTTGTGATAAAGCACCCCCTTACAACATTTTCAAAATTTTTCAAAATTTAGAATTTTGATATTTTGACTTAAATTGATAAAGCTAGTCATAAGTAGTAAAAAAGGTCCTAAAAAATTTTTCAAAATTTAGAATTTTGATATTTTGACTTAAATTGATAAAGCTAGTCATAAGTAGTATAAAATGTCCTTCGAAAAGTCTTTGCGATGAAAATTGTGGAAAATATCGAAGAAAAACCCTTAATTTAGGTGTAAATTTGTGATAAACCACCCCCCCTTACAACATTTTCAAAATTTTTAAAAATTTAGAATTTTGATATTTTGACTTAAATTGATAAAGCTAGTCATAAGTAGTATAAAATGTCCTTCGAAAAGTCTTTGCGATGAAAATTGTGGAAAATATCGAAGAAAAACCCTTAATTTAGGTGTAAATTTGTGATAAAGCACCCTCTTTACAACATTTTCAAAATTTTTCAAAATTTAGAATTTTGATATTTTGACTTAAATTGATAAAGCTAGTCATAAGTAGTATAAAATGTCCTTCGAAAAGTCTTTGCGATGAAAATTGTGGAAAATATCGAAGAAAAACCCTTAATTTAGGTGTAAATTTGTGATAAAGCACCCCCTTACCAAAATTTTCAAAATTTTTAAAAATTTTGAATTTTGATATTTTGACTTAAATTTATAAAGCTAGTTATAAGTAGAATAAAATGTCCTTCGAAAAGTCTTTGCGATGAAAATTGTGGAAAATATCGAAGAAAAACCCTTAATTTAGGTGTAAATTTGTGATAAAGCACCCCCCTTACAACATTTTCAAAATTTTTAAAAATTTAGAATTTTGATATTTTGACTTAAATTGATAAAGCTAGTCATAAGTAGTATAAAATGTCCTTCGAAAAGTCTTTGCGATGAAAATTGTGGAAAATATCGAAGAAAAACCCTTAATTTAGGTGTAAATTTGTGAATAAACCACCCCCTTACAAAATTTTCAAAATTTTTCAAAATTTAGAATTTTGATATTTTGACTTAAATTGATAAAGCTAGTCATAAGTAGTATAAAATGTCCTTCGAAAAGTCTTTGCGACGAAAATTGTGGAAAATATCGAAGAAATACCCTTAATTTAGGTGTAAATTTGTGAATAGCACCCCCCTTACAACATTTTCAAAATTTTTAAAAATTTAGAATTTTGATATTTTGACTTAAATTGATAAAGCTAGTCATAAGTAGTATAAAATGTCCTTCGAAAAGTCTTTGCGATGAAAATTGTGGAAAATATCGAAGAAAAACCCTTAATTTAGGTGTAAATTTGTGATAAAGCACCCCCCTTACAACATTTTCAAAATTTTTCAAAATTTAGAATTTTGATATTTTGACTTAAATTGATAAAGCTAGTCATAAGTAGTATAAAATGTCCTTCGAAAAGTCTTTGCGACGAAAATTGTGGAAAATATCGAAGAAATACCCTTAATTAAGGTGTAAATTTGTGAATAACCACCCAACTTACAAAATTTTTAAAAATTTTGAATTTTGATATTTTGACTTAAATTTATAAAGTTAGTCATAAGTAGTATAAAATGTCCTTCGAAAAGTCTTTGCGATGAAAATTGTGGAAAATATCGAAGAAAAACCCTTAATTGAGGTGTAAATTTGTGATAAAGCACCCCCCTTACAACATTTAAAAAATTTTTCAAAATTTAGAATTTTGATATTTTGACCTAAATTGATAAAGCTAGTCATAAGTAGTAAAAAAGGTCCTTCGAAAAGTCTTTGCGATGAAAATTGTGGAAAATATCGAAGAAAAACCCTTAATTTAGGTGTAAATTTGTGATAAAGCACCCCCCTTACAACATTTTCAAAATTTTTCAAAATTTAGAATTTTGATATTTTGACTTAAATTTATAAAGCTAGTCATAAGTAGTATAAAATGTCCTTCGAAAAGTCTTTGCGATGAAAATTGTGGAAAATATTTAAGAAAAACCCTTAATTTAGGTGTAAATTTGTGATAAACCACCCCCCCTACCAAAATTTGCAAAATGTTTCAAAATTTAGAATTTTGATATTTTGACTTAAATTGATAAAGCTAGTCATAAGTAGTATAAAATGTCCTTCGAAAAGTCTTTGCGACGAAAATTGTGGAAAATATCGAAGAAAAACCCTTAATTTAGGTGTAAATTTGTGAATAACCACCCCCCTTACAACATTTTAAAAATTTTTAAAAATTTAGAATTTTGATATTTTGACTTAAATTGATAAAGCTAGTCATAAGTAGTATAAAATGTCCTTCGAAAAGTCTTTGCGATGAAAATTGTGGAAAATATCGAAGAAAAACCCTTAATTTAGGTGTAAATTTGTGATAAAGCACCCCCCTTACAACATTTTCAAAATTTTTCAAAATTTAGAATTTTGATATTTTGACTTAAATTGATAAAGCTAGTCATAAGTAGTAAAAAAGGTCCTTCGAAAAGTCTTTGCGATGAAAATTGTGGAAAATATCGAAGAAAAACCCTTAATTTAGGTGTAAATTTGTGATAAAGCACCCCCCTTACAACATTTTCAAAATTTTTCAAAATTTAGAATTTTGATATTTTGACTTAAATTGATAAAGCTAGTCATAAGTAGTATAAAATGTCCTTCGAAAAGTCTTTGCGATGAAAATTGTGGAAAATATCGAAGAAAAACCCTTAATTTAGGTGTAAATTTGTGATAAACCACCCCCCCTACCAAAATTTTCAAAATTTTTCAAAATTTAGAATTTTGATATTTTGACTTAAATTGATAAAGCTAGTCATAAGTAGTATAAAATGTCCTTCGAAAAGTCTTTGCGACGAAAATTGTGGAAAATATCGAAGAAAATCCCTTAATTTAGGTGTAAATTTGTGAATAGCCACCCCCCTTACAACATTTTCAAAATTTTTAAAAATTTAGAATTTTGATATTTTGATTTAAATTGATAAAGCTAGTCATAAGTAGAATAAAATGTCCTTCGAAAAGTCTTTGCGATGAAAATTGTGGAAAATATCGAAGAAAAACCCCTAATTTAGGTGTAAATTTGTGATAAAGCACCCCCTTACCAAAATTTTCAAAATTTTTAAAAATTTTGAATTTTGATATTTTGACTTAAATTTATAAAGCTAGTTATAAGTAGAATAAAATGTCCTTCGAAAAGTCTTTGCGATGAAAATTGTGGAAAATATCGAAGAAAAACCCTTAATTTAGGTGTAAATTTGTGATAAAGCACCCCCCTTACAACATTTTCAAAATTTTTAAAAATTTAGAATTTTGATATTTTGACTTAAATTGATAAAGCTAGTCATAAGTAGTATAAAATGTCCTTCGAAAAGTCTTTGCGATGAAAATTGTGGAAAATATCGAAGAAAAACCCTTAATTTAGGTGTAAATTTGTGATAAACCACCCCCCCTACCAAAATTTTCAAAATTTTTCAAAATTTAGAATTTTGATATTTTGACTTAAATTGATAAAGCTAGTCATAAGTAGTATAAAATGTCCTTCGAAAAGTCTTTGCGAAGAAAATTGTGGAAAATATCGAAGAAAATCCCTTAATTTAGGTGTAAATTTGTGAATAGCCACCCCCCTTACAACATTTTCAAAATTTTTAAAAATTTAGAATTTTGATATTTTGATTTAAATTGATAAAGCTAGTCATAAGTAGAATAAAATGTCCTTCGAAAAGTCTTTGCGATGAAAATTGTGGAAAATATCGAAGAAAAACCCCTAATTTAGGTGTAAATTTGTGATAAAGCACCCCCCTTACAACATTTTCAAAATTTTTCAAAATTTAGAATTTTGATATTTTGACTTAAATTGATAAAGCTAGTCATAAGTAGTATAAAATGTCCTTCGAAAAGTCTTTGCGACGAAAATTGTGGAAAATATCGAAGAAAAACCCTTAATTAAGGTGTAAATTTGTGAATAACCACCCAACTTACAAAATTTTTAAAAATTTTGAATTTTGATATTTTGACTTAAATTTATAAAGTTAGTCATAAGTAGTATAAAATGTCCTTCGAAAAGTCTTTGCGATGAAAATTGTGGAAAATATCGAAGAAAAACCCTTAATTGAGGTGTAAATTTGTGATAAAGCACCCCCCTTACAACATTTAAAAAATTTTTCAAAATTTAGAATTTTGATATTTTGACCTAAATTGATAAAGCTAGTCATAAGTAGTAAAAAAGGTCCTTCGAAAAGTCTTTGCGATGAAAATTGTGGAAAATATCGAAGAAAAACCCTTAATTTAGGTGTAAATTTGTGATAAACCACCCCCCCTACCAAAATTTGCAAAATGTTTCAAAATTTAGAATTTTGATATTTTGACTTAAATTGATAAAGCTAGTCATAAGTAGTATAAAATGTCCTTCGAAAAGTCTTTGCGACGAAAATTGTGGAAAATATCGAAGAAAAACCCTTAATTTAGGTGTAAATTTGTGAATAACCACCCCCCTTACAACATTTTCAAAATTTTTAAAAATTTAGAATTTTGATATTTTGACTTAAATTGATAAAGCTAGTCATAAGTAGTAAAAAAGGTCCTTCGAAAAGTCTTTGCGATGAAAATTGTGGAAAATATCGAAGAAAAACCCTTAATTTAGGTGTAAATTTGTGATAAAGCACCCCCCTTACAACATTTTCAAAATTTTTCAAAATTTAGAATTTTGATATTTTGACTTAAATTGATAAAGCTAGTCATAAGTAGTATAAAATGTCCTTCGAAAAGTCTTTGCGATGAAAATTGTGGAAAATATCGAAGAAAAACCCTTAATTTAGGTGTAAATTTGTGATAAAGCACCCCCCTTACAACATTTTCAAAATTTTTCAAAATTTAGAATTTTGATATTTTGACTTAAATTGATAAAGCTAGTCATAAGTAGTATAAAATGTCCTTCGAAAAGTCTTTGCGACGAAAATTGTGGAAAATATCGAAGAAATACCCTTAATTAAGGTGTAAATTTGTGAATAACCACCCAACTTACAAAATTTTTAAAAATTTTGAATTTTGATATTTTGACTTAAATTTATAAAGTTAGTCATAAGTAGTATAAAATGTCCTTCGAAAAGTCTTTGCGATGAAAATTGTGGAAAATATCGAAGAAAAACCCTTAATTGAGGTGTAAATTTGTGATAAAGCACCCCCCTTACAACATTTAAAAAATTTTTCAAAATTTAGAATTTTGATATTTTGACCTAAATTGATAAAGCTAGTCATAAGTAGTAAAAAAGGTCCTTCGAAAAGTCTTTGCGATGAAAATTGTGGAAAATATCGAAGAAAAACCCTTAATTTAGGTGTAAATTTGTGATAAAGCACCCCCCTTACAACATTTTCAAAATTTTTCAAAATTTAGAATTTTGATATTTTGACTTAAATTTATAAAGCTAGTCATAAGTAGTATAAAATGTCCTTCGAAAAGTCTTTGCGATGAAAATTGTGGAAAATATTTAAGAAAAACCCTTAATTTAGGTGTAAATTTGTGATAAACCACCCCCCCTACCAAAATTTTCAAAATGTTTCAAAATTTAGAATTTTGATATTTTGACTTAAATTGATAAAGCTAGTCATAAGTAGTATAAAATGTCCTTCGAAAAGTCTTTGCGACGAAAATTGTGGAAAATATCGAAGAAAAACCCTTAATTTAGGTGTAAATTTGTGAATAACCACCCCCCTTACAACATTTTAAAAATTTTTAAAAATTTAGAATTTTGATATTTTGACTTAAATTGATAAAGCTAGTCATAAGTAGTATAAAATGTCCTTCGAAAAGTCTTTGCGATGAAAATTGTGGAAAATATCGAAGAAAAACCCTTAATTTAGGTGTAAATTTGTGATAAAGCACCCCCCTTACAACATTTTCAAAATTTTTCAAAATTTAGAATTTTGATATTTTGACTTAAATTGATAAAGCTAGTCATAAGTAGTAAAAAGGTCCTTCGAAAAGTCTTTGCGATGAAAATTGTGGAAAATATCGAAGAAAAACCCTTAATTTAGGTGTAAATTTGTGATAAAGCACCCTTTAAATTTAAAATTTAGAATTTTCAAAATTTTGACTTAAATTGATAAAGCTAGTCATAAATAGTATAAAATGTCCTTCGAAAAGTCTTTGCGACGAAAATTGTGGAAAATATCGAAGAAAAACCCTTAATTTAGGTGTAAATTTGTGATAAACCACCCCCCTTACAACATTTTCAAAATTTTTCAAAATTTAGAATTTTGATATTTTGACTTAAATTGATAAAGCTAGTCATAAGTAGTATAAAATGTCCTTCGAAAAGTCTTTGCGACGAAAATTGTGGAAAATATCGAAGAAAAACCCTTAATTTAGGTGTAAATTTGAATTTGAATTTTTCGAAGCACCCCCCTTACAACATTTTCAAAATTTTTCAAAATTTAGAATTTTGATATTTTGATTTAAATTGATAAAGCTAGTCATAAATAGTATAAAATGTCCTTCGAAAAGTCTTTGCGATGAAAATTGTGGAAAATATCGAAGAAAACCCCTTAATTTAGGTGTAAATTTGAATGAATAAAGCACCCCCTTACAAAATTTTCAAAATTTTTAAAAAATTTTGAATTTTGATATTTTGACTTAAATTTATAAAGCTAGTTATAAGTAGAATAAAATGTCCTTCGAAAAGTCTTTGCGATGAAAATTGTGGAAAATATCGAAGAAAAACCCTTAATTTAGGTGTAAATTTGTGATAAAGCACCCCCTTACAACATTTTCAAAATTTTTAAAAATTTAGAATTTTGATATTTTGACTTAAATTGATAAAGCTAGTCATAAGTAGTATAAAATGTCCTTCGAAAAGTCTTTGCGATGAAAATTGTGGAAAATATCGAAGAAAAACCCTTAATTTAGGTGTAAATTTGAATTTGATAAACCACCCCCTACAAAATTTTCAAAATTTTTCAAAATTTAGAATTTTGATATTTTGACTTAAATTGATAAAGCTAGTCATAAATAGTATAAAATGTCCTTCGAAAAGTCTTTGCGAAGAAAATTGAAATAAAAATATCGAAGAAAATCCCTTAATTTAGGTGTAAATTTGTGAATAGCCACCCCCCTTACAACATTTTCAAAATTTTTAAAAATTTAGAATTTTGATATTTTGATTTAAATTGATAAAGCTAGTCATAAGTAGAATAAAATGTCCTTCGAAAAGTCTTTGCGATGAAAATTGTGGAAAATATCGAAGAAAAACCCCTAATTTAGGTGTAAATTTGTGATAAAGCACCCCCCTTACAACATTTTCAAAATTTTTCAAAATTTAGAATTTTGATATTTTGACTTAAATTGATAAAGCTAATAAAGTAGTATAAAATGTCCTTCGAAAAGTCTTTGCGGACGAAAATTGTGGAAAATATCGAAGAAAAACCCTTAATTAGGTGTAAATTTGTGAATAACCACCCAACTTACAAAATTTTTAAAAATTTTGAATTTTGATATTTTGACTTAAATTTATAAAGTTAGTCATAAGTAGT
>JAEIFQ010000584.1:0-40958 GCA_018904025.1 Zaprionus vittiger | reverse complement strand
CAAGTAATGTTGCATTGGGGGTGCTCGGCACTCGTTGCCGAATACCTCACCTTGTTATAAGTATTAACATGCTGCGGTTCTGCAGGAGAAGATAGCCAAGAAAATAGTCGAACGGGTTGATTGATTCACGTTATAAGTTTATTCAGTATTCTTAGTATTTAGATGAGTTTAATATTCTCAGAGTTGAGCTTGTGTCTGGTTCGTCGTGTCCCAAAAGACTGAAGACTGGGGCTGCGCCGGGTTCCCAGCAGAGCTGCCGCTCCAGAGTCGTGGGCAGCGTTCGCGGCTGGCGTAGGGTGAGGGGCGACCCCGCATAGCAGTTGGGTAAGTGGCCGAAATATGAGCCACCATAAGTCGGCGGTCGCTTACCCAACGTCCGGCGGCTCCGCTGCAACATAACAACAAGCGTCGTTTGCAGACGCAGCAGTTTGTCAGCAGCGTGATCGCGACCAGCAAACAACAACAAGTGTCGTTTGCGGGCGCAGCAGTTAGCGCGATTGCAGCTAAGTGTCATCTGCAGACGCAGCACATTGCAGCCGGCGGGTCGTTGGGTACATTGTTGTGTTGATGGATAAGGGCGGGGATCGAAGTCAGCGTTGAAGTGGTCATTGCGAGGGTTGAGTGACCGTCAAGTGGCGCAAGCGGAGGAAGCGCGTGTGGGACAGGCCGGTGGGAGGGGGTGAGACGAAGGGCGCAAGAAGAGGGTTCGTAACTCCTCCCCCCTCAAGATCTGCGTCCCGCAGATTAATGAGCCTTGCTTGGCTCGGGTTGACCCAACGCTTCTAGGTTTGCGGCAATGTCGCGGACATTGGGCATACCTTTGGTGGACGTCAGCTTCTTCCATAGGAGATAGAAACCTAAGAGTATAGAGATGGCGAGTGCCGCCTCGGTGAGAAAAGAGGCTAATAGTTCTCCGGTCACGTTGGACATCTTCTCTAAATTCCTCATGCTCACGTCGTGGACGTATTCCAGGGAAAGTTGAAAGTTGCTGGCCGTTATGTGGCTCAATACGGCCGGCATCGCCATCAGATGACTGGCGGAGTAACTGGAATAATTTTGGCCATTGACCGTTATCGTCTCGTTGTCGAAGTGGATGACAAAGGACCCGGTCAAATCGTAGTTCTTTGCGGCCGTTCCCAGAGTTCCGTTGAAGTTCGTCAGGAAGAGCATTCCATCGTCGATCTGTTTAACCACTCGTTGGTTATTTCTTCGATAGGAGCACTTAGCCTGGCCGCCCTTTAGCAACCGGGGGATACAGCTAGCCTCCTCCAGTTTTTGCAGTTCTTCTTCCCGGCAAACAGTGGTATTGCCAATGGCAAGGCAATCTCCCAGGACCGCATAGGTTTCGCTCGAGCTTGCGGCGAGCTTATGGTGCTCCAGTATGATCTGCTTGCCCTCGCTTATCGTCGCGTATAGGTGCGTAAGCCAGTAATTCTCGACCGCAACCTTTGGGAACGCTAGTATGTATAGCAACAAGGTTCCATTGGTGACAACGGTTGGCCGAGAGAATTCGATGGCTTCAATCACATTCCTGTATGGCAAGTTGTCCACTTCCCTCAGTATGGTCTCAACCTCGCCGTGGTCCAGCAAATTTGAATCTACTATGCCAGTTTTAGCCAACTGGCAAGCTCTGACGACTTCGGAAACCTGATTGGACAGGATGATGGATTTGTGTAGCACCGTCGTAGTGGTGTACAAACCGCTGTCCACCGCGTTCACCTTTGTGATGACGTTATTCAACTGCTCGATGGACTCGTGTGTCGCATCGAACAGGCGTGCGTTTATCCTTAACTGCTGGTCGCTGTTCCTCGATGCCACCCCTTGTGCGGCCAAGACGGCGTTCCAGTCAGCAGCATCTGGAGATCCAGCTATCCATTTCCAAGCTGACCCCAGCCAGTCCAGTGAGCGAGATTTACGCCGCGTTCGTCCGGAAAGCCTGTTGATTCCTTCCTTGGCTGTATTGAGATAGTAGTCGACCAGAGCTTCGGCTCTCTTGTCCGCCAGGGCAACCGTCTCTCGTCCGATCTCCTCCGCCAGTCTGTTCATCTTCGCAAGATCGACGAGGTGCGCTAGTTTGAAAACGCCGTTGATTCTCCATACCTCGCCGTACTGCAAGGGGATCACCGGCCCCTCGTATTTGTATACGTGGGCGGGACTTACTGCGCATGCAGAAATCGAGCTTACAAAAAGACAATTCGTAAGTATTTGATCGTTTAGGTTTTTCTTAGGCTACATAATTTGTAAGTGGTGGTACGGTACATTTAGTGTACTTATTTGTATTTAATTTTATAATTTTTAATATTTTTTTTCATTTTTTAATTTTTAATATATTTTTTTATGTTTCTTTTATATTCTTTTTCATTTTTTTGTATTTATTCATAAAATCTTAATATTGTTTATATGCCTTTTAGAGGCTTTTGGTTTAACTGTTTGTATATAGTTGTTTGTATATAGTTAGGTTATGAGCGGGTGGAATATTTCGTTAACTTGCCACTAAGTACTTTTTACTAATTTTTGTTGTTCTCTTCGCATTATTCGTTCATGAGTCGAAACCACGTCTCAATTCCTAAGATCAGATTTGTGGAAAGTTTTCCCTGATCTGGTTCTAACTGTTACCTTGCCGTCCTCCTGAACCTCTTCGCGTCTGAACCTAGGCTTTTCCTTTGTTTTTATTTGCTTATTAGCAACAAAAACTTCATCCCCTGGGCTATACGACTTTGGTTCATTCCTATTTCTATTCCTAGCCATGTTCGTTTTAGCTTGTTTATGTTCGATTAGGCCCCTTATATCTTCTAAAGTCTGCTTCCGGAAATCTGTCAGACCCTGATAGTTTATTCTCGACGAGCGGTCGAAAAAAACATCTGCTGGTTTCCGATTCGTTACCGAGTGAACAGAAGTGTTATAGCGGTCCACTGCTATCGGTACCAGCTCGACGGGTTTGAAGGTAGGGAGTTCATTTTTAAGACAACGATAGATTTCTAGGAACGTAGAGTGGAATCTCTCGACCTGTCCATTTACCTCACTTTTCTGAGTTGGGGCATAGTAAAGATTGATGTCTAGAGACCGAAGATAGTTGAGGACAGTCGGGCACAGTAGCCCTCGCTCGTTATCTGAGACCAAGACTCTAGGGGCAGTGAAGTAATGTAGAGCCTCCACCAAGGTTTCTCGCAAATGCACGGATGCTTTTGACTGTAGGTGGAAAAGTTTAGCGAACTTGCTGAATTTATCGATGCAACTTAGATATAGCCTTTTTTCAAGCATGAAAATGTCGATATGAAGTATCTCGCATGGGTAGTTAGGAATAGGCGTGGGTTGTAAAATTGGTTTATTAGGGTGTCTCTCGTATTTGTAGAGCTTGCAACACTGACATGAGGAAGTTTGCAGACGGATCGTACTGGACATCCGCGGGAAATAGTATCTTTCCAAAAGTTGGAGGCGAATCTCCGTAGGGCCCCTATGTGCTCTACGGTGTTCTTTTTCGATTATTTCACAGATTTCCTCTGCGTCAGCCACGTCCGCCACCAGGCGCTGCGTTATCCGAATTTTATATAAAAGAAAACTCGCTAAGCAGATGGACTGGAAAAGTTGCAAATATGCCTCTGGGATTTTGACGCCATTAATTATTACTGGTCGCAGATGCGACTGTAACGAGTTGGTTAAATCGGCAAGCGATCCGTCTTTTAGGGGAATCAGATGCCGAGTATAACCTGGGAACGGGTGCTCGCATGAGTATTCTGACCTGGTCGTGTCAAAAATGAGTTGGTTCTTGAAGACGTTGATTGGAGATTCAACGTGGGGAATTAATTGTGAACTGTCATGTGAAGCGCTATGGGCAGTAGCCAAAGACTGCGTATCATCATCTGGGTCGGCATCTAAATCGGTACTCAACTGGTTGAGCTGAGGCGGAATGCGTGAAAGCGCGTCAGCCACCACGTTAGATTTCCCAGGTTTGTAGACGAGTTCGCAGTTATATTCCTCTATACGAGCCTTCCAGCGCTTTAGTTTCGCATTGAAATTTCTGTTGCCTAAGGCAAACGTTAGAGGTTGATGGTCAGTGTATACTTTGATAGTACCGGCACCATATAGGTAAGCTCGAAGGTTGTCTAATGCCCAGATTATCGCGAGCATTTCTTTTTCGATAGTAGCGTAATTTTCCTCTGTTTTATTTAGTGAGCGGGAAATATACGCTATCGGCCTATCTCTGCTTTGGTCGTCCTGTGAGAGGACAGCTCCTATGGCATAATTAGAAGCGTCCGTAGTTAGATGAAACGGCTTAGTAAAGCATGGAAACGCCAGTATTTCAGAAGAAGAGAGAATTGACTTTAAATCATTAAAAGACTGTAGAGCCGTTTCGTCCAACGTAATTGGGACTTTGCTCGATTGTGAAGATTTTATGTTGGCATACAGTCCACGCGTCAAGTTCGTGAGGGGCTTCGCTACCTTCGCATAGTCCTGAATGAACTTCCTGTAGTATGAGGTCATACCGAGAAATCTTTTCAACTCTTTAACGGAAGTCGGGGGAGGCATTTCGTTAATCGCTCTGACTTTTTTCGTGTCTGCCTTAATGCCATCGGCTGTGACGATATATCCCAAAAATTCTACCTGTGTATCCAGAAAATGCGACTTCTCGAGGTTCACTTGGAGGTTTGCCTTTGATAAGCTTGCCAATACCAATCGGAGATTTTTCCAGTGCGTATCATAGTCTCCACTGAAGACGATGATATCGTCGATATAGACGTAGCAAATCTTACCGATATGCTCGCGCAAAACATCGTCGATCATTCTTTGGAAGATTGCAGGTGCATTCTTCAAACCGAATGGTAGACGGAGGAACTCGTACTTTCCATTTAAAGTAGAGAAGGCTGTCTTTGGAATGTCGCTTTCTTTCATGTGGATTTGGTGGAATCCAGAAGTCAAGTCTAGGGTGGTAAAGTATTTAGCATTGCCAAGGCTAGCTAGTGTAGCATTTATATCTGGGATGGGGTAAGTGTCGGAAATGGTAACGGTATTTAACCGCTTGAAATCGACTACCATGCGATATTGTTTTTCCCCATTTGGTTTAGGTTTCTTCGGGACTATCCAGATAGGGGAATTGTAAGGGCTATTAGAAGGTCGAATTATACCGTCCTGCAGCAGTTCGTCGATTTGACGTTCGACTTCTCCGCGCATATTGACTGGGTACGGGTAACTTTTACTATAGATCGGGTCTTGTGTGTTTGTCCGGATTTCAGCCTTGATGGCCGTATCTACGGACATTCCAGGCAAAGGGGCCTCAAAAATGTGGGAAAACTCTTCAAGAAGGTTATTTAAAACTTCCTGTGTGCCGTCAGGGTGTTCGGCGGCGAGTAATGGGTTGACGTTTAATGAAGCTCTCGCCAAAAGAGGGATTTTAATTCCCGGGGTTATTATTAAACAATTATCCTTTCTATCTACTATGGCTTTTAGGTCTTTGAGAGTATCATCGCCAATGATACCATCAAAAGAGCGTAAATTTGGGAGAACGAAAAAGGTAATGTCTGAGTCGTTTCCTAGCGGTTTAAAGAATTTACCAACTAGGCGATGTGTTATCATGATGTTACCTGCAGCGGACTGTACGGGGAAGGGTTTGTGGACCGTGGTACAACCGGCTGCAAGTTTGCGGCTAATAAAGTTTTTGTTCGCCCCCGTGTCAATCAAAAACTTTAGCCTTTCCCCCCTCTCCGTTGCATACTCTAAGTACGGTACACTGGAGAGGCGTTGGTCATAAAATTCGCCCCCCCTTCGGTTTCAAGGTTACGTGGAGCATCTGTATCTCCATCCGCCACCTCCTGTGGAGGATAATTGTCGGCTTCCTCGGCAGCTTGGGACGCGTCACCATAATAACCTTCATGTGAAGGGGCTTGGTCATCTTCGTTAGTCGCCGGGGTTGGCGGAGGTGGTGCCAACTCCGTGTGGTACAATCTTTGTGCCTTTCGGAATGGGTTGTCGCCTTCGGGCGTTCTTTTAGTGCCGGAGCCTCCTTCCTGGCGACCACTGTACCCTGATTGGTAAGATTGGCCCGACCGATTGGATTCCATTTTAATGGCCGGTCTAGGAGCTTGAGTTCTGTAAGAATTTTGGGAAGATCTGCCCGGACCGGGAGAAAAAGGGGGTCGGAATGGTGCCCTGGCCTGGTTTTGAAACGGGCCTGCGAATCTTGGGGCGCCTGACGGTTGATAGTTCTGAGGCGCGGGGGTCCTCGACATTACGTTCTGCAACCCCATGCAAAAAGAGTATGCCTCTGGTAGATTCTTGGGATTGCGGACAAGTAGGTGTTTGGAGCAATCTCCCCCCACTCCTCGGATAAAAACATCCAAGGCCTTATCCCTGTAGGTTTCTATCAACACGTTGACCACTTCGCGAGGGTGGTTTCTGGTTTTCAGATTGTTCAAGATCAATGAGAGGTGGCCATTAACGTCCATATAGAAGTTTTCTAATGGTCTAGAACCTTGAGACATTACACTGAGCTCATGCTCAAGCGTACGTATGTCTCGTTTGTCCGCATAATGCAATGCCAAGACACGCTTTATGTCTTCCCAGTCATCGTCTTGAACGCCATAGGCCGCCAAGGCCATGTCAGCGTGTCCCCTTATTTTCTGCCTGATATGCAAGACGATGGCTCTGTATAGGGGTCTAGTTTTGATCAAGTCGTAGTCGGTCAATATTGATTGTGCCCTATTTATCCATGACAGATACGCTTCCTGCTGGCCTTCGAACGCATGTAGTTCTTTGACGCAGTCAGGGAGGACCGATATCTCTTTTAGTTCGTATTCGGTGCGTGCGCGCACCAGGGGTTGTGGTTGATCGGTCATTGTGTTAGCGTTCCCGCGCTCCTGCTCTAAAACACCCAACCTATCATTATTCTTCTTGATGTCCTCCTTGATGCCTGTTACCACGTTGGTCAGGGTATTAAGGGACTCACTAAGAATGCGCAAGGTTTCTTCCATTTCGAAGTTAAATTTGCGTTTTTGTTGGAAAAGATGCAGGAAGCAATCAAGGTAGTAGAATTCGTTATTAAATTAGGGGAATATGAGACAACGGTTTTAACTCGATGAAAAAGTATATTTTTTTCTTTTGGGAAATCGTCTTCTTTATTTTATTTTCTTCTAACTGGATTTTTTATTTTATTTTTTTCCTGATCTAGCAATAGTGGCAATAATGTTAAATGAAATATTTCACTCACCCTTTTGTGTTTTTTATCGGTTATCGTCGTTATAGGTTGTACCCTTACAGTATGCAAATTCTATTGATATAAGAAAAAAGGTGACTTAGTGTGTTGTACAAGAAGGTTTGTGTTACATTTGTTTTATCGTGGGAAATTGAGGAAATTTGTATCATATTTATTTTCTTTTTAACTGTGGTGCTGTGCATGTTTTTGTGTAATATTTGTAGTATACTGAGTGTTTTTTTTTCATGTATTCTATTTTACAAAAATTTTTTCTGCGTACGTGCTGTCATATGCTTTTATTGATGACCTCGAATTACTTCGGCACTGGGCGCGGTGGTTCCGTAGTATCCCTTTTGGCTGTTCTGCCTACTAAGGTACGGTATCGCCACACAACTTGTTGGGCGGCTTTTTTTGGGTGCATTCCGCACCACTTAGCGTATCCAACAAGCTGCCACACACCACTTCATCGCGCTGAGCGCTCGTATTACTTTGGTTGCCAGTCGCAGGTAAACTGCTGCAATGGTTCTCTAATTATTAGTTTATCACACACAATCTTTTGCACTCGCGAATTGGCAATTAGTGAAAAATTAAAAACTTTCACAAGCCGTACCGCCGCAGTGGGTTGATTGTTTTTTAATTATGTTATAGGTATCATACAACTTTTGCGCTCGGCATGGACGACGTGGCGTCCACCGGTGGCGGGTCGTTGTTTTAATTACTTTAGATTATGTTTAAATACAATACAGGTCAACATTTTTATGTTTTCTATTCAATTATGCAATATTTTGCGCCCCGGGATGGGCGTAGTTCCCCCCGGCAGCGGGTAATTGCTCTTTTGTTTATCATTTTATGCACAGTTCACGCAGCACTTGTTTATTTTGCGATATCTTAATCTTATTTTATGCACACACATTTTTCTTTTCATTACGCACAAATTTCCACAATTCTTTCCAACCGGACATTGCCGGTCCCTGCTCGGGCGCCAGTTAATGCAAGTAATGTTGCATTGGGGGTGCTCGGCACTCGTTGCCGAATACCTCACCTTGTTATAAGTATTAACATGCTGCGGTTCTGCAGGAGAAGATAGCCAAGTAAATAGTCGAACGGGTTGATTGATTCACGTTATAAGTTTATTCAGTATTCTTAGTATTTAGATGAGTTTAATATTCTCAGAGTTGAGCTTGTGTCTGGTTCGTCGTGTCCCAAAAGACTGAAGACTGGGGCTGCGCCGGGTTCCCAGCAGAGCTGCCGCTCCAGAGTCGTGGGCAGCGTTCGCGGCTGGCGTAGGGTGAGGGGCGACCCCGCATAGCAGTTGGGTAAGTGGCCGAAATATGAGCCACCATAAGTCGGCGGTCGCTTACCCAACGTCCGGCGGCTCCGCTGCAACATAACAACAAGCGTCGTTTGCAGACGCAGCAGTTTGTCAGCAGCGTGATCGCGACCAGCAAACAACAACAAGTGTCGTTTGCGGGCGCAGCAGTTAGCGCGATTGCAGCTAAGTGTCATCTGCAGACGCAGCACATTGCAGCCGGCGGGTCATTGGGTACATTGTTGTGTTGATGGATAAGGGCGGGGATCGAAGTCAGCGTTGAAGTGGTCATTGCGAGGGTTGAGTGACCGTCAAGTGGCGCAAGCGGAGGAAGCGCGTGTGGGACAGGCCGGTGGGAGGGGGTGAGACGAAGGGCGCAAGAAGAGGGTTCGTAACTTATATGTGACATAACTGTAACATGTCTGTGACATATCTGTAACATGTCTGTAACATGTCTGTGACCTGTTTGTAACATGTCTGCAACATGTCTGTGACATGTCTGTAACATGTCTGCAACATGTCTGAGACATGTTTGTAACATGTCTGTGACATGTCTGTTACATGTCTGTGACATGTTTGTAACATGTCTGTGACATGTCTGTTACATGTCTGCAACATGTCTGTGACATGTTTGTTACATGTCTGTAAAATGTCTGTAACATGTCTGTGACATGTCTGTGACATGTCTGTGACATGTCTGTAACATGTCTGCAACATGTCTGTGACATGTTTGTAACATGTCTGTGACATGTCTGTGACATGTCTGTAACATGTCTGTAACATGTCTGTGACATGTCTGTAACATATCTGTGACATGTCTGTAACATGTCTGTGACATGTCTGTGACATGTCTGTAACATGTCTGCAACATGTCTGTGACATGTCTGTAACATGTCTGTGACATGTCTGTGACATGTCTGTAACATGTCTGTAACATGTCTGCAACATGTCTGTGACATGTCTGCAACATGTCTGAGACATGTTTGTAACATGTTTGTAACATGTCTTTGACATGTCTGTAACATGTCTGTAACATGTCTGCAACATGTCTGTGACATGTCTGTAACATGTCTGTGACATGTCTGTGAACATGTCTGTTACATGTCTGCAACATGTCTGTGACATGTTTGTAACATGTCTGTGACATGTCTGTAACATGTCTGTGACATGTCTGTGACATGTCTGTAACATGTCTGTAACATGTCTGTAACATGTCTGTGACATATCTGTAACATGTCTGCAACATGTCTGTGACATGTCTGTAACATATCTGTGACATGTCTGTAACATGTCTGTGACATATCTGTAACATGTCTGTGACATGTCTGTAACATGTCTGCAACATGTCTGTGACATGTCTGTAACATGTTTGTCACATGTCTATGACATGTCTGTAACATGTCTGTTACATGTCTGCAACATGTCTGTGACATGTCTGCAACATGTCTGAGACATGTTTGTAACATGTTTTTGGCATGTCTGTGACATGTCTGCAACATGTGTGTGACATGTCTGTAACATGTCTGTAACATGTCTGTGACATGTCTGTAACATGTGTGTTACATGTCTGTGACAAGACTGTAACATATCTGCAACATGTCTGTGACATGTTTGTAACATGTCTGTGACATGTCTGTTACATGTCTGTGACATGTTTGTAACATGTCTGTGACATGTCTGTTACATGTCTGCAACATGTCTGTGACATGTTTGTTACATGTCTGTAAAATGTCTGTAACATGTCTGTGACATGTCTGTGACCTGTCTGTGACATGTCTGCAACATGTCTGAGACATGTTTGTAACATGTTTGTAACATGTCTGTAACATGTCTGTAACATGTCTGTAACATGTCTGTGACATGTCTGTAACATATCTGTGATATGTCTGTGACATGTCTGTTACATGTCTGTGACATGTCTGTAACATGTCTGCAACATGTCTGTGACATGTCTGTAACATGTCTGTCACATGTCTATGACATGTCTGTAAAATGTCTGCAACATGTCTGTGACATGTCTGTGACATGTCTGTAACATGTCTGTATCATATCTGTTACATGTCTGTGACATGTCTGTAACATGTCCGTGACATGTTTGCAACATGTCCGTGACATGTCTGTGACATGTCTGTAACATGTCTGTATCATATCTGTTACATGTCTGTGACATGTTTGTAACATGTCTGTGACATGTCTGTTACATGTCTGTAACATGTCTGTAACATGTCTGTGACATGTCTGTAACATGTCTGTAACATGTCTGTAACATGTCTGTGACATGTCTGTGACATGTCTGTAACATGTCTGTGACATGTCTGTAACATGTCTGTGACATGTCTGTGACATGTCTGTAACATGTCTGTGACATGTCTGTAACATGTCTGTGACATGTCTGTAACATGTCTGTGACATGTCTGTAACATGTCTGTAACATGTCTGTAACATGTCTGTGACATGTCTGTAACATGTCTGTGACATGTCTGTGACATGTCTGTAACATGTCTGTAACATGTCTGTGACATGTCTGTGACATGTCTGTGACATGTCTGTAACATGTCTGTAACATGTCTGTGACATGTCTGTGACATGTCTGTAACATGTCTGTGACATGTCTGTAACATGTCTGTGACATGTCTGTAACATGTCTGTAACATGTCTGTGACATGTCTGTACATGTCTGTACATGTCTGTGACATGTCTGTAACATGTCTGTGACATGTCTGTGACATGTCTGTAACATGTCTGTGACATGTCTGTGACATGTCTGTAACATGTCTGTAACATGTCTGTAACATGTCTGTGACATGTCTGTGACATGTCTGTTACATGTCTGTGACATGTCTGTGACATGTCTGTAACATGTCTGTAACATGTCTGTGACATGTCTGTGACATGTCTGTGACATGTCTGTAACATGTCTGTAACATGTCTGTAACATGTCTGTGACATGTCTGTAACATGTCTGTGACATGTCTGCAACATGTCTGTGACATGTTTGTAACATGTCTGTGACATGTCTGTTACATGTCTGTAACATGTCTGTGACATGTCTGTTACATGTCTGTAACATGTCTGTAACATGTCTGTGACATGTCTGTGACATGTCTGCAACATGTCTGTTACATGTTTTTGGCATGTCTGTGACATGTCTGTAACATGTTTGTAACATGTTTTTGACATGTCTGTAACATGTCTGTAACATGTCTGTAACATGTCTGTGACATGTCTGTAACATGTCTGTGATATGTCTGTGACATGTCTGTTACATGTCTGCAACATTTCTGTGACATATCTGTAACATATATGTGACATAACTGTAACATGTCTGTGACATATCTGTAACATGTCTGTGACATGCCTGTAACATGTCTGCAACATGTCTGTGACATGTCTGTAACATATCTGTGACATGTCTGTAACATGTCTGTGACATGTCTGTAACATGTCTGTAACATGTCTGCAACATGTCTGTGACATGTCTGTAACATGTTTGTCACATGTCTATGACATGTCTGTAACATGTCTGTTACATGTCTGCAACATGTCTGTGACGTGTCTGCAACATGTCTGAGACATGTTTGTAACATGTTTTTGGCATGTCTGTGACATGTCTGTAACATGTCTGTAACATGTCTGTGACATGTCTGTAACATATCTGTGATATGTCTGTGACATGTCTGTTACAGGTCTGCAACATTTCTGTGACATATCTGTAACATGTTTGTCACATGTCTATGACATGTCTGTAACATGTCTGTTACATGTCTGCAACATGTCTGTGACGTGTCTGCAACATGTCTGAGACATGTTTGTAACATGTTTGTAACATGTTTTTGGCATGTCTGTGACATGTCTGTAACATGTCTGTATGTTACAAACATGTCACAGACATGTTACAGACATGTTACAGACATCTCAAAGAAATGTAGCAGAAATGTTACAGACAAATTGCAGACATGTAACAGATATGTCACGGACATGTCACAGACATGTCACAGACATGTCACAGATATGTTACAGACATGTCACAAACATGTTGCACACATGTTACAGTCTTGTCACAGACATGTTACAAACATGTCACAGACATGTTGCAGACATGTCACAGACATGTTAAGAATATGTCACAGACATGTTACAGACATGTTGCAGACATGTCACAGACATGTTACAGACATGTTGCAGACATGTCACAGACATATTAAGAATATGTCACAGACATGTTACAGACATGTTGCAGACATGTCACGGACATGTTACAGACATGTCACAGACATGTAACAGATATGATACAGACATGTTACAGACATGTCACAGACATGTTGCAGACATGTTACAGACATGTCACAGATATCTTACAGACATGTCACAGACATGTTGCAGACATGTTACAGTCTTGTCACAGACATTTTACAAACATGTCACAGACATGTTACAGACATGTTACAGATATGTCACAGACATGTTACAGACATGTTACAGACATGTTACAGACATGTTACAGACATGTTACAGACATGTCACAGACATGTCACAGACATGTCACAGAAATGTTGCACACATGTTACAGATATGTCATGTTACAGACATGTTGCAGACATGTTACAGACATGTTACAGACATGTCACAGACATGTTGCAGACATGTTACAGACATGTCACAGACATGTTACAGTCTTGTCACAGACATGTTGCAGACATGTAACACACATGTTACAGACATGTCACAGACATGTTACAGACATGTTACAGACATGTCACAGACATGTTGCAGACATGTTACAGGCATGTCACAGACATGTTACAGACATGTCAATGTTACAGACATGTTACAGATATGTCACAGACATGTTACAGTTATGTCACATATATGTTACAGATATGTCACAGAAATGTCACAGACATATCACAGATATGTTACCGACATGTCACAGACATGTTACAGACATGTTACAGACATGTCACAGACATGCCAAAACATGTTACAAACATGTTACAAACATGTTGTTGGAGCGCTGCAGCTTTAACTTATAGATTAGATACTAAATATATACTTTTAAACATACTTATTAAATTACATTGAAATACATACAATACATAGAAACGTTAAGTGAAATAACATAACATGTAAAACAAACAACTCTAATACTCTGTTAACGCTCGTCTTTGCTTCGGCTGTTTAATCCGCTGCAAGGGGGCCAAAGAGAGTAACTATTGTATACTAGAATTGGTCTTGTATTGATCTTGAGCAAATGAACTGCGATTATATTTTAACACCAATAATCTTTTAATACCGGGTCAAAGTTATTTAGTTTTCGTTATATTTCGTATCTGAAAAACTCTTCAGATTTTTCGTTGGCGCCCGAGCAGGGACATCGGTATTATTAATATTTATTTTCGTTGATTATTGGTGGTGTAAATTCGGTTTTCGCGTTTTAAGTGCCAAGAGATGTCAAGCCGCTCATCAAGGGAAGTGTCTATGGAATCCACCAAAAGCTACGAGGTAATCTGCACCATAAATTGAGTTCTTTGTGTCGACCCGCAATTGTGCGAGAATATCAAATTATTGGCCAAAAACAAATTATTGTGTAGTGTGATTGTGCACCTTAATACATATATGTACATAAACATATAAAGTTACACAAAGTTTACAAGAGTCTCAATTATTGGTGTCAGTTAATCTTAAAACGAACAACTATACATATGTGTGTGCATACTTGCATGTTAGAAATGCGCATACATATGTACATATACATATAAATTACCTAAAGCCTTTGAACTAAAACAAATAAAACCAGTAAGAAAAGCAACAGTCGCGCGGCACGCGACAGTGGGATACCCTTTGTAGTGGCACTTGTCGCTGGTGAGCCAGTTTTTTGCATGTGTGTAGTGTAATACACAGTGCAGCCTAAAAGTAGGCAATGTAAAATTGGTTTAACCCAAACGCCTTCTTCCGGCATGATCGGAAACTAAGTTTTTAGATCTTTGTTTGTCGACTTACCGCCACCTTGAACCTCATAAATATCGACTTGCAAGTATGTAGGTCAAGGTCGGTTCAGGCATGTACTTAGGTTCTCAATAAGCCTGGGTACTGTCTTTTTGAATTCAGAGGCGATAGGGTACAGACGTGCCCAGTACTGCAAAAGGCATCGAACTTGGAAAAAGTTCTAATTTTAAAAGTTGCTTACCAGCAAATAAACGAACCCATAAAATTGTGAGTATTTTTAACGACTTAATTAATTTAAAATTCTTTTTAGTGAATTTTATTTTAATTTAGGATTGGCGAGATATTCGAAAATTTTTCGAACCTCGTGGTGGCTAACCCAAAAATTCGTAATCTGGTTGCCAGACCATGGTAAGATCATGGTTCCAATTAAAATCGCCAAAATGCTCATAAATTTTATCTTTGCAGCAATTCTGGCCCTTTGGATAATTTATTTGTCATTCTTTTTGGGTGTTTTGATTAAGCTCCCAGTCTAATTAGCGTGGTTACCCACCTCGGGAGCTGAGGCTTTCCACATAACCTCGGAACCCCATGCTGCGGTACCAGAAGGGAACTCTAACCTAAGCTCGCCATCATCAAAACCCAAATTATCGTAAATGGAAAATCAAAAGTGATCCCAAAACAGTGCAGTGCAAAGAAACGATAACCTACCTAATATATAAAATATTACTAAGCCAAGAAAAAAGTTATGGTGAAAAAACTGGGAAAGCTTTAAGCTGCTCCCTAGGTTATGGCATGATTTTAGGCCGCCATATATAACCCATTTAAAATTAATTTTTTTTTCTATTTCAATTTTTTTTGATTATAATCAGGCAATGTCGTTAAAGTGCGTTTGTTCAGGTTTGTGCCAGTGAATCGCGAAATTAAGAAAGAGTCTCAAACACTTATAAACTCAATCAATTATTTTTTTTGGGTTGCTCTGGTTAAATAAAATCAATTAACCAAGCACCTAAAAGTATGATGTGGTGAAGATACCACGTGTTTTCCCTTATACCCCCCCCAACCAAAAAAAAAAAAAAAGAACATGCGAGAAACAACTAAATAAAACAAATGACAAAAACAACCAACAACAACTAAAAGCTACCAACACACAACCAAACACATTACCAAACACACCTAACCCAAAACGGAAGATCTTTCGTCGTGGGAGAAAAAAAAACTGTAAGTGCAAATTTTTTTATTACGTTGTTTTCTTACTTGGTTGTTATAATGACTTTGTTTTAGTTATTGCTTGCATTATGATATTTTTATAGAGTAAAATTTTTATTAAAAAAAAAAAAATGAAATAAATATTCCAGTGCTAAAATGTTTTCTAATAAATTAAAAGCTCTTCAAGCATATAATTGTTGATAAATTAAATAAAAGAAAATTTTTTTTTGGTTTTTGCACTCCTTGAATTTTTATAAATATAATGGATTGATAATGTTTGATGTTTGACTAATGACTTTATATTAATATAAATATATTTATATATATATATATATTTCCTAATACATTACTATTTATTACAGGCACAAACCTACGCACAGACACTTAGGTAGACATGCATTGTTGTTAATAACTATATCAGCCTAGAAGTATACCCTAGAATTGTAGCTTGGTAATACCCGCCCTTATTAATTAAGTTTTCGACCTAAAAGTATGTACCGAATTTAGCTAAGTGTAACAGAAAACCATTTTTGAAATTAAAACTTTAGAAAGAAAGAAAGAAAAAAAAAATAATGAATTTTAGCCTTAATTTAGATTATTATGTTAAGCAATAAAATTTTTATAATGATTAACTAACTTCTTTTAAAATTCTGGGAGTCATGGGTTGCAGAAATGAGGTGTAGTACGAACCGTTAGGTAGCCTAAGGGATCGCCTTTTTAAAGTGCACATGGCGATCATGGTAGGGTGGGGTTACGGCTCTCCAAGCTTTTGGATTGAGCCCAAGGCTACCATTAACTCCAGATAGGTGACCTGGCTGAAATTCCTTCTCTCCCCTCCTTCTGATCCTACTGAGTTGTCTGGCGACTCAGCACGCGATTTTTTTTGTTTATTTGTGATTATTGCACAGAGAGCACCAGTTGCTGTGGCGTTTAATACCCCCCCCATTGCTGACACAAAATGAGCCGGATACCAGCGCGTGCTTTTAGCGACCCACTCAACACCCTTCCATCTGCTCTTCAGGCATACCCTCGTTGTATGCTACAGTTTAATAATAAGCATAAATAAATTGGCGCCCAACCGTGAGGGCCTTGATCTGGCAGGTTCCGAATCAAATTTTATTAAACAGTCAGCAACATCTTGACTTGTGCGGCTCATGTAGGATCAGAAACCTTCCTTTGTTGTTATCTGTGGTGTCAATAACGGTATTTTTGTTTGCAACAAATTATCAAGTTCAAACACTCTGTTGTACGACACACAGAACACCCACCTATTGAATAAATTGATAAATCTAATCATTTTCATGTGGGATCCTTTTGCGATAATTCTTTGGTGGTCAGACAAAGCCCGGTTAGATTTCATACCTATGGCTTGCCACAATGCAAAGTTTATTACATTGAATGTTGGGTTAAATTTTCCAGAATAAGCAAATGTTAGTTGGATTTAGTTCTGCACGGAGTATACTGCTATGTCTAACCACTAATACAAGCTTATGTCTGTGAAGTTAACCTGTTTCAACATATCCTAGCAACTGATAAAGCATTACTTCTAGTAGGTAGTTGGATCCATACTAAGAGGTTGAAACGGTTTATTCATTTACCATATGGTTTGCCCGCTTGCTATGTTGATAATAAGTAGTTGGATTCTTACTAATGGTCGAAGTGAATAAGTTGCTTACCATCTGGTTGGCCCGCTTACTCTGAGGTATCAGCTGTGGTTGCTATCCTTTTCTTTTCCTTTCCTTTTTCCCATTCAGTCGGTCATATTAGGAAGTTATGGTACTTATCTCATTGAAGTAGTTCATGACTCTCAGATATTTTTGATGATTATTGTTTTGAATATTTTCTTTGGCATTTTCGTTATTATTCTTTGTTGCTGTATTGCTTTATCGCTTTGATTATCTCTTGATTACTTTGAATATATTTTTTTTTCTTGTGTGTTGCTTTTAGTTGACGCTCACAATTGATTAACATTTTTTTTTTGGCCTTATCGAAATATGTTTGTGAGTCGAAGCTCAGAAAACATAGTTGATGTGACGTGTTACATTTGTTTAAGAGAGATTGAACACACAGCTCAACTTCTTTCCACAAATTGTAACCATACATTTCATTGGGTTTGCTTTAATACAAAAGTCTCTAACCGAGAGCGCTGCCCAGTCTGTCGAGCTAACTTGCAGTCTTCGTTACTTAACTTAACAGTTAATACAGACTTAAGCCGTTCCACGCAAAGTCTCCCAGAAGCTACAATGCCAGTTACGCGCCGCCAAAGGATGGACGAAGTTAGCGCTGAGCCCCTAAGTGTGGCTCCAGAAACTAGCGTTAGAGCTCCTACTGCGTCTAACGATCATCAAATTCTTATTGATGCTTTTAACGCAACTGCTGCTAGACAAACAGAAATGTTGTCTGCCATGTTTCAAACAACAATTCAAAACATGGTTACAATGTTTTCCAACAACCTTAGAATGACCCCTAATGCTTCACCTCCTATAGTAGCAGGCTCTCCCCAACATATGCCCCCGCAAGTTCATCCGAGCCCAGCGACTGAAATGAGAGACTCACCTACAAGTTCGGTCATTCGTTTAGATCGAGTTAGTCAAATTATTGGAAATTGGAAAATAAAATTTGCAGGTAGATCAGGTATGAGTGTCGATGATTTCCTATACAGAGTTGAGGCGTTGACAAACCAGTCTCTAGAGGGAAATTTCACCTTGCTAACAAGCCATATAAATACCTTGTTGGAAGGTTGTGCAAGCGACTGGTATTGGCGCTATCATCGCAGTGTACTTAACGTCACCTGGCCTAGCTTTTGCCATGCTCTACGTACTCAGTTCAAAGAAGAGCGAACTGACGTGAGCATTCGAACAGAGATTTATCAAAGGAAACAGAAAGAAGGGGAATCCTTTGATGAATTCTACGAAAGCATAGTGGTGTTGTCGGATAAATTATCCGTACCATTATCAGAAGCTTTGCTTCTGGAAGCGGTACGATCAAATTTGTTGCCAGATATACAGCATGAGCTGTTATATCAGGATATTGCTACTATTAGCCAACTACGTCGGATTATTCGCACCCGAGAATCGTTCATGCGAAAACTCAGACCAGTGGCTTTTAAACCTCAACCAGCTCCTCGCCGTCAAGTGCGAGAGGTTGATGTACAAGTGGGTGATGACGACTATGACTCCAATGAAGAGGATAGCGAGTTGGCTGCAGTCAACTTATCCTGCTGGAATTGTAGTAGAATAGGTCACCGTTACCAGGACTGCATGTCCGAACGCAAAGTATTCTGTTACGGTTGTGGCAAAGCTGACACGTATAAGCCATCTTGCTCAAAGTGCAGCCCGGCAAAAAACGGCCAAGCGCGTGCACCTTGGAAAGGGGCACGCAAACAGATGGTTTCGAGAGCCACCAACACAAACTAACAGATACTAATTCTACGCAAACTACCCCGGACATGACAATTTTACCAGACGTATCCCTTTCGTTCCCAAATGATGTCTGCTCATCTAAAAGATACCTCGGTCGACGCAGCGCCTTGATACCTTTTATGAGCAACTAAAACTCGAAAACGATCTGTCAATAGCTGGGATAAGATCACCTGATATTCGGCCTTATGCCACAGTCTCAGTGCTAGGTCATTCAGTATCCGGTCTAATGGACACGGGTGCATCTATCAGCTGCATTGGCGGAAGTTTTGCTGCAAGCATTATACAAGAGGGAATTGAGTTTGTTCCATTGAGCTCGAATGTGCAAACTGCAGATGGGAAATCTCAGGAAATTTTGGGAAAACTTTGCACCACCCTCGAATATAATGGCGACTCTAAGAGCCTGACTCTATACATTGTTCCTTCGCTCAAGCAATCGTTATACCTAGGTATTGATTTTTGGACAGAATTTCAGCTGTTGCCTCCTGGTATTGGCCAAAATAAAAAGAAGGAACATCTTTCTGCTATAGACAGCAATGTATTCTGCACATTAACCGAAACTCAGCAATCTGTGTTAGATAACACGATTCAAATGTTTCCTTCGTTTGCTGAAAAAGGCTTAGGAAAGACTCAATTGCTGTCTCATTCCATCGATGTGGGCGATGCTGTGCCCATAAAACAGCGTCACTATCCAGTGTCGCCTGCGGTCGAGCAATTAATGTTTGCTGAATTAGACCGTATGCTTACCTTAGGGGTAATCGAGGAGTCAGACAGTGCCTGGTCTTCACCAGTGGTCTTGGTTCGAAAACCAGGAAAGGTGCGTCTATGTCTAGATAGTCGCAAATTGAATCAGGTAACGCGCAAGGATGCTTATCCCATGCCTATTATAGAAGGTTTGCTGAGTCGTCTTCCAAAAGCTGAATACATAACCAGTCTTGATTTGAAAGATGCCTATTGGCAGATCCCTCTTGATCCTGCTGCCAGGGATAAAACTGCCTTTTCAGTGCCTGGTAGACCTCTTTATCAATTTACAGTAATGCCTTTTGGTCTTACTAACGCTCCTTCAACCATGTCCAAATTAATGGATCGCGTTGTGCCTGCTCATTTGAAACATGAGGTGTTCATCTACCTCGACGATCTGTTGATAGTCTCTGACACATTTGAACGCCATGCAATGGTTTTGAAGAACATAGCATTGTGTTTGGAGAAGGCTGGTTTGACTATCAATGTGCAAAAGAGCAAGTTCTGCATGAGAGAAGTAGGATATTTGGGTCACATAATTGGTAACGGTACCATTGCAATGGATCCAGAGAAAATAAATGCAATAAAAGAGTATCCTCCTCCTCGTTCTGTCAAGCAGTTGCGCAGGTTCCTGGGCATGACAGGGTGGTATCAAAAGTTCATACGCAACTATGCTTCTATAGCTACCCCCTTGACAGATGCGTTGAAAGGTAAACAACGTTTTCAATGGACCGAGGCAGCCGATGAAGCGTTTGAAACCTTGAAACAGGCTATGGGTTCCGCTCCAGTGTTACACACACCAGAGTTCACTCGTCCTTTCTTCATCCACTGCGATGCCAGCCATACGGGAGTAGGCGGTGTCTTGATGCAGCAAAACGATAATGGCGACGAGGTACCCATTGCATACATATCGAAGAAACTCAATCCGTGTCAGCGAAACTATTCAGTGACAGAAAAGGAATGTCTCGCAGCGATTATAAGCATTAAAAAGTTCAGAGCTTATGTCGAAGGACCTTCTTTTACGGTGATTACCGATCACGCGTCTTTAAAGTGGCTGATGTCGCAAACAGATCTAAGTAGCAGATTAGCACGGTGGGCTTTGAAACTCCAAGGATTTGATTTTAATATTGAGCACAGGAAGGGAAGCAAGAACATTGTACCTGATGCGCTCTCACGCACATTTACGGAAGACCTTTCAGCAGTAGAAACTAATTTTCCTATTGATCTACAATCACCTCATTTTAAGTCTCAGGCTTATCAAGAGCTGAAAACTGAGGTTGAGAAAGGGCAGAGTAAACTAGCGTCTGTCAAAGTGGTAAATGGGTTTATTTATCGACGAGCTGAACACGCAGCTGAAGATAAAATTGCTGACGATGTTGCTTGGAAGTTGTGGATTCCACAAGAATTGGTTCCAACTATTTTGCAAATGTCACATAACGACGCATTGTCTGCCCATGGTGGGATAAATAAAACGCTCGAAAGAATTCGTCGTTATTATTTTTGGCCCAATTTGGTAGCCGATGTGAGACGGTACGTAAATGAGTGCGATATTTGCAAGATTACGAAACCCGCTAACTTTTCACTAAGGCCACCATTGGCTAAAGCAGCAGAAAGTCAACGAGTTTTTCAGAAAATCTATGTAGATTACTTAGGCCCATATCCACGATCCAAAACTGGACATATAGGGATTTTCATAGTCCTTGATCATTTAACAAAGTTTCCTTTTTTAAAGGCTGTAAAGAAATTCTCTGTAGATGAAATTTTGCCGTTTCTCGAAGAGTCGCTATTTCATTGTTTTGGGGTGCCTGAGACGCTGGTATCTGATAATGGAGTGCAATTTAAATCGCATGCGTTCAACAATCTGTTGGCAAAGTATGGCGTGAAACATGCGTATACGGCATCATATGCTCCCCAAGGCAATGCTTCAGAGCGTGTTAACAGGTCGGTCATCGCAGCTATCAAAGCTTATATAGACCCGAAACAAAGCACGTGGGATGAGAATTTAAGTAAAATATGTTGTGCTCTACGTTCTGGGTTCCACACCGCTGTCCATAACACTCCGTATCGATTGGTGTTTGGCCAGCATATGATCACCAATGGGAGCACCTATGCAGTGTTGAGGCGACTACATCTTTTAGAAGACCGATCCATATCATTCGATAAAGATGAGTCAAATGATATTATGCGCGACCAAGCTGCACGTAGTATGCAGAAGCAGCATATCCGTAACGAAGCTACATATAACTTGCGCAGTCGAGAAGTTACGTATGCCGAAGGACAGGAAATATACCGTCGCAATTTTCAGCAGAGTAAGTTTTCCCAAGGCTTTTGCGCAAAGTTAGCTCCGTCATTTGTTAAAGGCAGAATACGCAAGCGACTTGGTTCCGCTTACTATGAAATTGAGGACATGCAGGGTATTTTTGTTGGTAAATACCATGCAAAGGATTTAAAACAGTGATCGCCAGCTCCAAGTGGTTATCATCCTTGGTGATTAGCTCCCCAAGTCTGATTTTAGTCGGGGGGAATTGTAGTGGCACTTGTCGCTGGTGAGCCAGTTTTTTGCATGTGTGTAGTGTAATACACAGTGCAGCCTAAAAGTAGGCAATGTAAAATTGGTTTAACCCAAACGCCTTCTTCCGGCATGATCGGAAACTAAGTTTTTAGATCTTTGTTTGTCGACTTACCGCCACCTTGAACCTCATAAATATCGACTTGCAAGTATGTAGGTCAAGGTCGGTTCAGGCATGTACTTAGGTTCTCAATAAGCCTGGGTACTGTCTTTTTATACCCTTCGACCATTGAAAATGGTCAAAAAAGGGTATACTAACTTTGTGCAAATGTATGTAACAGGCAGAAGGAGGCGTGGCAGACCCCACAAAGTATATATATTCTTGCTCAGGATCACTAGCCGAGTCGATTGAGCCATGTCTGTCTGTCTGTCCGGATGTCCGGATGTCCGGATGTCCGGATGTATGGATGACCAGATGAACACACAGATCTCAGCTATTATAAGAGCTAGAGACACCAAATTTGGCATGAAGTTTTCTGTGTACCAGGCGCAGATGAAGTTTATTTCAAATGTTGGGTGCCACGCCCACCGCCCCCGTAAATCAATAATTTAATTTTTGAACTCAATTTGTAAGCGTTGTATTAAAGATACAACTTTCTGACTTTAACATATACTAAGCTGATAGTTATATCTACTTATTCTCTAAATTGCAATCCAATCGGACAATAAACACAATAGTTATTCAAGAAAGTATGAGCATAAAACCAAGTGCTTGTGACTACTAACAAGGGAGGCAGGCGAGCGCGAAGCGCGAGCGCCATCTATCGAGAATAATTTCAAATCATGTGCATATGCATATGTGTACATACATAAGAACATAGGTCGAAGGGTATCCCACTGTCGCGTGCCGCGCGACTGTTGCTTTTCTTACTGGTTGAATTCAGAGGCGATAGGGTACAGACGTGCCCAGTACTGCAAAAGGCATCGAACTTGGAAAAAGTTCTAATTTTAAAAGTTGCTTACCAGCAAATAAACGAACCCATAAAATTGTGAGTATTTTTAACGACTTAATTAATTTAAAATTCTTTTTAGTGAATTTTATTTTAATTTAGGATTGGCGAGATATTCGAAAATTTTTCGAACCTCGTGGTGGCTAACCCAAAAATTCGTAATCTGGTTGCCAGACCATGGTAAGATCATGGTTCCAATTAAAATCGCCAAAATGCTCATAAATTTTATCTTTGCAGCAATTCTGGCCCTTTGGATAATTTATTTGTCATTCTTTTTGGGTGTTTTGATTAAGCTCCCAGTCTAATTAGCGTGGTTACCCACCTCGGGAGCTGAGGCTTTCCACATAACCTCGGAACCCCATGCTGCGGTACCAGAAGGGAACTCTAACCTAAGCTCGCCATCATCAAAACCCAAATTATCGTAAATGGAAAATCAAAAGTGATCCCAAAACAGTGCAGTGCAAAGAAACGATAACCTACCTAATATATAAAATATTACTAAGCCAAGAAAAAAGTTATGGTGAAAAAACTGGGAAAGCTTTAAGCTGATCCCTAGGTTATGGCATGATTTTAGGCCGCCATATATAACCCATTTAAAATTAATTTTTTTTTCTATTTCAATTTTTTTGATTATAATCAGGCAATGTCGTTAAAGTGCGTTTGTTCAGGTTTGTGCCAGTGAATCGCGAAATTAAGAAAGAGTCTCAAACACTTATAAACTCAATCAATTATTTTTTTTGGGTTGCTCTGGTTAAATAAAATCAATTAACCAAGCACCTAAAAGTATGATGTGGTGAAGATACCACGTGTTTTCCCTTATACCCCCCCCAACCAAAAACAAAAAAAAAGAACATGCGAGAAACAACTAAATAAAACAAATGACAAAAACAACCAACAACAACTAAAAGCTACCAACACACAACCAAACACATTACCAAACACACCTAACCCAAAACGGAAGATCTTTCGTCGTGGGAGAAAAAAAAACTGTAAGTGCAAATTTTTTTATTACGTTGTTTTCTTACTTGGTTGTTATAATGACTTTGTTTTAGTTATTGCTTGCATTATGATATTTTTAAAGAGTATAATTTTTATTAAAAAAAAAAAAATGAAATAAATATTCCAGTGCTAAAATGTTTTCTAATAAATTAAAAGCTCTTCAAGCATATAATTGTTGATAAATTAAATAAAAGAAAATTTTTTTTTGGTTTTTGCACTCCTTGAATTTTTATAAATATAATGGATTGATAATGTTTGATGTTTGACTAATGACTTTATATTAATATAAATATATTTATATATATATATATATATTTCCTAATACATTACTATTTATTACAGGCACAAACCTACGCACAGACACTTAGGTAGACATGCATTGTTGTTAATAACTATATCAGCCTAGAAGTATACCCTAGAATTGTAGCTTGGTAATACCCGCCCTTATTAATTAAGTTTTCGACCTAAAAGTATGTACCGAATTTAGCTAAGTGTAACAGAAAACCATTTTTGAAATTAAAACTTTAGAAAGAAAGAAAGAAAACAAAATAATGAATTTTAGCCTTAATTTAGATTATTATGTTAAGCAATAAAATTTTTATAATGATTAACTAACTTCTTTTAAAATTCTGGGAGTCATGGGTTGCAGAAATGAGGTGTAGTACGAACCGTTAGGTAGCCTAAGGGATCGCCTTTTAAAGTGCACATGGCGATCATGGTAGGGTGGGGTTACGGCTCTCCAAGCTTTTGGATTGAGCCCAAGGCTACCATTAACTCCAGATAGGTGACCTGGCTGAAATTCCTTCTCTCCCCTCCTTCTGATCCTACTGAGTTGTCTGGCGACTCAGCACGCGATTTTTTTTGTTTATTTGTGATTATTGCACAGAGAGCACCAGTTGCTGTGGCGTTTAATACCCCCCCCATTGCCGACACAAAATGAACCGGATACCAGCGCGTGCTTTTAGCGACCCACTCAACACCCTTCCATCTGCTCTTCAGGCATACCCTCGTTGTATGCTACACCTTCGACCTACGTTCCTATGTATGTCCACATATACATATGCACATAATTTGAAATTATTTTCGATAGATGGCGCTCGCGCTTCGCGCTCGCCTGCCTTCCTTGTTAGTAGACACAAGCACTTGGTTTTATGCTCATACTTTCTTAAATAACTTTTGTGTTTATTGTCCGATCGGATTGCAATTTAGAGAATAAGTAGATATAACTATAAGCTTAGTACATGTTAAAGTCAGAACGTTATATCTTCAATACAACGCTTATAAATTGAGTTTAAAAATTAAATTATTGATTTGCGGAGGCGGTGGGCGTGGCACCCAACATTTGAAATAAACTTCATCTGCGCCGAGTATATAGGAACCTTCATTCCAAATTTGGTAAAGGCTAGAGTTATAATAGCTGAGATCTGTGTGTTCATCTGGTCAGACGGACATCTGGACATCCGGACATCCGGACAGACAGACGGACATGGCTCAATCGACTCGGCTAGTGATCTTGAGCAAGAATATATATACTTTATGGGGTCTCCCACGCCTCCTTCTGCCTGTTACATACATTTGCACAAAGTTAGTATACCCTTTTTTGACCATTTTCAATGGTCGAAGGTCGTTACATATTGAAATTCAATTTTCGGAATTTGCTGGTTACATTTTTTGTATTGCAGTTTTGTTCAACAATTTAGAATTGTTGCTGCAATTGTTGAACACAAAGTTCAAAGTCGCATACTCGGTTATTGAACTTTCGCTATTTGCTTGTTCCGCTTTGGTGGTAGCGGCTGTGAGATTACAGCTATTTTTCTTCTGTTCTGCTTAGCAAAGAAGTCGACTGATCTCGGTGCATTGAGTGTTCCGTTATTTCGTGTAGCCGTTTGTTCCGTTAATTGTTTGCCTTCGCAGCTGAGCACTTACATCTTACGTAGCTTATACCCTGTACACATAGGTAAAAGGGTATATAGGTCGAACGGTCAAGTTGTACATTGAACATTTCACAATTTTTCTTGTTGAATACTGGATATCGCGTAGCATTTATTCCCATTAAAGTTCGTAAGCTAGTAAAGTTAAGTTACTAATCATGGGCAATGAAGAAGATTCCAAACCAGCAAGCAGCTCTAAGCGTATGGCAACAATAGTTCAAGCATTAGATCGGCTGAAATTTGATATTGAGCGCATGAAGACTTCGTTTGAGCAAAAAACAATATCTTTCGAAAAAACACAGCTCGAGTGTCGTCTTGAGATTTTAGAAGGATATATTGGAAAGGCAATGGGCCTACAAACTCAACTAGAGGGTTATGATCCAAATGGTGTCACAAGAGGGCCGCTTGAGGATTTGTGTGTTGCCACCAAAGCTTTGTTTTTAAATGCTGTTAAGCAACACAGGCCTGAAGTGTGCACTGTCACTGCTAGTACAAGTCATCATGCTCAATTGCCAAAAATGTCTCTTCCAAAATTTATTGGCAAGCATTCAGCTTATAGGAATTTTAGGTGCCATTTTAATACATTGGTTGATGCCGATCAGTCACTATCAAAGGTAGAAAAATTCAATTACTTGCTATCATGTCTAACAGATGAAGCGTTAGGAGTGGTGAAACCATTTCAATTGTCAGACAGTAATTATCAAAAGGCTTTGGAGAGTCTTGATGCTGTTTATGATAATAAATGCCTCATTTTTTTTGATACTGTGTCTCAATTGTTTGAATTGCCAAGCATGTCCAAGGCATCGCCAGGAGGTCTGCGATCAATTATTGATACAGTTTCTGCCATTTATTCATCGCTGTTGTCGCTGGCAACTGATAAGGACATTGCCAACGCTATGATTATCCATATGGTCATGTCTAAGGTGGACCAAGCGACCAAGTCTAGATACGAAGAACAGCTTGATTACGACAAGCTGCCTTCCTGGTCTGATTGCGCCACTCATTTAAATAGGCGCTATCAATATTTAGCAGCAGAAGAGTCAACGAAGGCGAAAGGCAAGCCAAAAGATAATCCAAAGGGGCATAGTAAGGCTTCGTTTTCGTGTGCACAGGGCAATCAAGAATTGCAGAAATCTAGCAAGAAAACAGGACTCAGTTGCAATTATTGTCAGAGCCTGGAACACAAAATTGATTCGTGTCCCTCTTTTAGCTCTATTTCTGTGACAGATCGTTTTGCATTCGTAAAGGCTAATAAACTATGCATAAATTGTTTAAATAGTGGCCATATGGTTTCAAATTGCAAAGCTTCGAAGTGTCGGGTGTGCACAAAATCTCACCATTCCCTACTTCATAGATATGAGTCAAGAGTTCAACAAAGTCCTAGTGCCGCATACACAGGTCACGTGCTTAGCACTGACCAAGTTATTTTAGCGACGGCAAGTGTTCAGGTCAAGGATCGATTTGGCCAAGTTCACGTGGCCAGAGAATTGTTGGATTCAGGGTTGCAAATTAATTTTATGTCTGAATCTTTGGCGCAACAATTAAGATTGCAGCGAGAAAGGTCAGCACTAAGCGTCATAACAGTAGGTAAATCAACTACATCAATAAAACATAAAGTATCTGTTTATGTCCAGTCTCGCTTAAATTCGTATGGCTTTTCAACCGATTTTTGGGTATTAAATAATATATCTTCGTGTCAGCCTGGGCAAATGCTGCCTTCTGACAAATGGAAAATACCTGCAAACATAGAGTTGGCCGATCCAGAGTTTCATAAACCTGCAAAGATTGATTTGTTGCTAGGAGCGGAAGCATTCTTTGATATGCTGTGCGTCGGGCAAATTAAATTAAGTACAGAGCTTCCTTCAATCCAAAAAACTTTATTCGGGTGGATTGTATCCGGCAAATATAGCGGTGAATTAAATCATCGACAATTGAGCTGTAATATAGTAGCTCAAAAAATGGAATGTTCTCTCGAGTCATTGGTGGAACGGTTTTGGGAGTTAGACAGAACACCAGATGAGTCGAAGGCTGCACATAGAACAGCTGAACAAAGAGAGTGTGAAAATATGTTTATTCGCACTGTCCAACGTTTGCCTTCGGGCCGATTTCAAGTCAGGCTTCCATTTAAAAAGGATCCTAGTATACTTGGCATGTCATTTCAAACGGCCGAAAGGCGTTATCTTCAGCTCGAACGCAAGTTAAGTAAAGACAATGCACTTTCAGATATGTATCATACATTCATGAAAGAGTACAGAGATCTGGGTCATATGTCTATTATAGAATCTGCTCCTCTAAGACAGCATTATTACATCCCCCATCAATGCGTCTTGAGACCTGAAAGCACCTCAACCAAACTTCGAGTCGTGTTTGATGCTTCAAGCAAAACATCAACAGCTGTTTCATTAAATGAAACTCTCATGGTTGGGCCGACAATTCAGAGGGAGCTTTACTTAACATTGCTTAATTTTAGATTAAATAAATTCGCTGTAACAGCCGACATTTCCAAAATGTATCGTCAAGTTGACATTGCTGATGAAGATCGCAATTTTCAGCTAATTCTTTGGAGAGAGAAAAGCTCGCAGCCAGTGCAAACGTACAGACTTAATACTGTAACATATGGCACAGCATCTGCACCGTTTTTGGCAATTAGATGCCTATTTGAATTAGCAGAAAATTGCTTACAATCGCATCCAGTAGCAGCAGCTGTCATAAAAAATTGTTTTTATGTAGATGACATGCTTGCTGGCGCTGACACATATGAAGGTTTACAAGAAATTTGCCAACAAGTTAAAGAAGTTTTACTGTCAGGAGGTTTTCCATTGGCAAAATGGGCTTCGAATCATCCAAAATTGTGCACCGATGAGGGCGAAAAACTATTAAAGGTCGACGAGACAATCTCAGTGAAGACTCTCGGCATACGGTGGGTACCGAGTGCGGATGAATTTATATACAATCTCGAGGTAGATGAATTTACATTGATAAAGCCGACGAAGCGCAACAAGTGGATTCAGTTTATAGATACTTTACGTGAGCTCAGCAGAATAAAGCTGCCTCGATACGTCTGTAAGAGTCAATACAATCAATTGGAAATTCATGGCTTTGCAGACGCTTCGAGTGACGCTAATGGATGTTGCATCTACGTATGTACACGGTATGAAGATGAAGTAGAGACAGTTTTGCTAACAGCAAAATCTAGAGTCGCTCCATTGGCAACTAAGACCATTCCTCGTCTTGAGTTGTGCGCTGCGCATTTGCTAAGCACTGTGTGGAAACAAATTGCCCCTGTTTTGTCCAAATTTAAAATAGACAGCGTGAACTTTTGGTCTGACTCTCAAGTAACCCTTTATTGGCTAGAAAAAGAGCCAGCGTCATTATCTACCTTTGTAGCTAATAGAGTTGCTGAAATTCAAGAGCGCTCTAATCATGTTGTATGGCGACATGTACCGACTGAGTTAAATCCAGCTGATATTGCATCTAGAGGTGCATGTATAGATGAGCTTATTAAATCATTATGGTTTAAGGGTCCAAGCTTCTTACATGACTCTGCCGAGAATTGGCCACAACTCCATAAGTTTGAGATCTGCGCAGAAGTACAAAGCTCAGAAAACAAAAAATGTGTTTCAGTTCACAAAGTAGTTTATGAACAGGCAATATTAAATAGAATTTTAGAACTAATTGAACGACGATCTTCCTTCTCTAAAATTATTCGAATAGTAGCGTATGTTATGCGGTTCTGCTACAGAAATTATCGACCCAATTCTCATGTCGTGTCGGCCATTGAAAGAAGACTTGCCTTTTGGAAAATAGTTCAAATAGTGCAAGAACATAGATTCCAACGAGAAATATTGTTGCTTGAAAAATCTCACGTTTTGCAGCCAAGTATTCAGTCGTTAAACCCCTTTATGCATGAATTTGACGAATCTGGAATACATTTCAAGGTCATTCGTGTAGGTGGTAGGTTACTGCAGAGTAACATTCCCTACGATGCAAAATTTCCTCTGTTGTTGCCTCGAGACGAAACTTTCGTCAAGATATTCGTGCGCAATCTGCACATTAAAAATTATCACGCTGGCCCAAAAGCATTGATGGCACTTTTGAGGCAGCAAATTTGGCTAATAAACGCACGAGAAATGTGCTCAGCAGTTGTTCGCAACTGCGTGCATTGTTTCAAATATAAACCAAAATTACTAGGTCAAATCATGGGCAACTTGTCTGCCGACCGTTTAAGAGAAGGTCGCCCATTCAGAGTTTGCGGTGTTGATTTTTGTGGACCATTTTATGTTAGCTACAGATTGCGCGGCAGACCCCCAGTGAAGGCTTATGTCGCTGTGTTTGTTTGTTTCACGTCAAAGGCTGTTCACCTTGAACTCGTAGTTGACTTATCCACTGATGCGTTTTTAAATGTATTTAAAAGGTTCGCGGGCAGACGAGGACTGCCGGAGAAGATATACAGCGACAATGCGACCAATTTCGTAGGAGCGAGCAACGTGTTGAAGGATCTGCAAACAGCGTTCGAGAAGCAGAAGGAGGAGCTTCAGGACTACGCCGCGGAGAGAGGAGTGGAGTGGATCTTCATTCCACCCAGAGCACCACACTTCGGAGGGCTGTGGGAGGCGGCAGTCAAGGCCGCGAAGCATCGGCTGGTGAGAGGGGCCGGCAACGCCAACCTCACACACGACGAGCTCAACACACATCTGGTCGACGTCGAAGCGCTGCTAAACTCCAGGCCACTGGCGGCCGAGAGCAGCAATCCCAACGACGGCGAGCCACTAACGCCAGGCCATTTGCTGCTGGGTCAGGCTCTAACCATGCAGCCGCGCGAATACGCGCCAGGAATGCCTTGCAACATGGCAAGCAATCCGTCTTTAAAGCGGTGGCGGCAGCTGTCGGAGCTCAAGCTGCGGTTTTGGCACAGCTGGTCCAGGGACTATGTCCTCAGCCTCCAGCAGCGTTCACAATGGACAACAGAGGCCAACAACTTAGAGGTGGGACGCATGGTGCTGATAAACGACGACAACACGCCGCCCCAGAAATGGCATCTAGGGCGCGTCACCCGAGTCATCGCGGGAGACGACCGCAAGGCTCGAGTGGCAGAGGTGCAAACCGCAACCGGCATCGTTAAAAGAGCCATTCACAAACTGGCTCCAATCGCATGGATCAAAGAACTGCAGTCCTTTAATGGTGGCGGAATGTTGGAGCGCTGCAGCTTTAACTAATATATTAGATACTAAATAGATACTTTTAAACATACTAATTGAATTACATTGAAATACATACAATACATAGAATCGTTAAGTGAAATAACATAACATGTAAAACAAACAACTCTAATACTCTGTTAACGCTCGTCTTTGCTTCGGCTGTTTAATCCGCTGCAAGGGGGCCAAAGAGAGTAACTATTGTATACTAGAATTAGTCTTGTATTGATCTTGAGCAAATGAACTGCGATTATATTTTAACACCAATAATCTTTTAATACCGGGTCAAAGTTATTTAGTTTTCGTTATATTTCGTATCTGAAAAACTCTTCAGATTTTTCACATGTCTCAGACATGTTGCAGACATGTCACAGACAGGTCACAGATATGTCACAGACATGTTACAGACATTTTACAGACATGTTACAGACATGTCACAGACATGTTACAAACATGTCACAGACATGTAACAGACATGTCACAGACATGTTACAAACATGTCACAGACATGTTGTTGACATGTAACAGACATGTTGTAGACATGTAACAGACATGTCACAGAAATGTTGCAGACATGTTACAGACATGATGCAGACATGTTACAAACATGTCACAGACATGTTGCAGACATATTAAGAATATGTCACAGACATGTTACAGACATGTTGCAGACATGTCACGGACATGTTACAGACATGTTACAGACATGTCACAGACATGTTACAGACATGTTACAGACATGTCACAGACATGTTGCAGACATGTCACAGACATGTTACAGACATGTCACAGATATGTTACAGACAGACATGTCACAGACATGTTGCAGACATGTTACAGACATGTCACAGATATGTTACAGACATGTCACAGACATGTTACAGACATGTTACAGACATGTCACAGACATGTTACAAACATGTCACAGACATGTTACAGACATGTTACAGACATGTTACAGACATGTTACAGACATGTTACAGACATGTTACAGACATGTCACAGACATGTCACAGACATGTCACAGACATGTTGCACACATGTTACAGATATGTCATGTTACAGACATGTTACAGACATGTTACAGACATGTCACAGACATGCCAAAGACATGTTACAGACATGTCACAGACATGTCTACAGACATGTTACAGACATGTTACAGACATGTTACAGACATGTCACAGACATGTTACAGACATGTCACAGACATGTCACAGACATGTTACAGACATGTTACAGACATGTCACAGACATGTTACAGACATGTCACAGACATGTTGCAGACATGTTACAGACATGTCACAGACATGTTACAAACATGTCACAGACATGTTACAGACATGTCACAGACATGTCAAAATGTTGCAGAAGTCACAGACATGTCACAGACATGTTACAGACATGTTACAGACATGTTACAGACATGTCACAGACATGTTACAAGACATGTCACAGACATGTTACAAACATGTCACAGACATGTTACAGACATGTCACAGACATGTTACAGAACATGTCACAGACATGTTACAGACATGTCACAGACATGTTACAGACATGTCACAGACATGTTACAGACATGTCACAGACATGTTACAGACATGTTACAGACATGTTACAGACATGTTACAGACATGTAACAGACATGTCACAGACATGTTACAGACATGTTACAGACATGTTACAGACATGTTACAGACATGTCAAACATGTTACAGAAAACATGTCACAGACATGTTACAGACATGTCACAGACATGTTACAGACATGTCACAGACATGTTACAGACATGTCACAGACATGTTACAGACATGTTACAGACATGTCACAGACATGTTACAGACATGTCACAGACATGTTACAGACATGTTACAGACATGTCACAGACATGTCACAGACATGTCACAGACATGTCACAGACATGTTACAGACATGTCACAGACATGTCACAGACATGTTACAGACATGTCACAGACATGTTACAGACATGTCACAGACATGTCACAGACATGTCACGACATGTCACAGACATGTTACAGACATGTTACAGACATGTCACAGACATGTTACAGACATGTCACAGACATGTCACAGAACATGTTGCAGACATGTTACAGACATGTCACAGACATGTCACAGACATGTAACAGACATGTTACAGACATGTTACAGACATGTTACAGACATGTCACAGACATGTTACAGACATGTCACAGACATGTTACAGACATGTCACAGACATGTTACAGACATGTTACAGACATGTAACAGACATGTCACAGACATGTCACAGACATGTCACAGACATGTTACAGACATGTTACAGACATGTCACAGACATGTTACAGACATGTCACAGACATGTTACAAATGACAGACATGTTACAGACATGTCACAGACATGTTACAGACATGTCACAGACATGTCACAGACATGTTACAGACATGTCACAGACATGTTACAGACATGTCACAGACATGTTAGACATGTCACAGACATGTTACAGACATGTCACAGACATGTTACAGACATGTTACAGACATGTCACAGACATGTTACAGACATGTTACAGACATGTTACAGACATGTTACAGACATGTTAGCAGACATGTTACAGACATGTTACAGACATGTTACAGACATGTCACAGACATGTCACAGACATGTTACAAACATGTCACAGACATGTCACAGACATGTCACAGACATGTCTGCAGACATGTCACAGACATGTCACAGACATGTCACAGACATGTCACAGACATGTCACAGACATGTTACAGACATGTCACAGACATGTTACAGACATGTCACAGACATGTCACAGACATGTTACAGACATGTCACAGACATGTTACAGACATGTCACAGACATGTTACAGACATGTTGCAGACATGTCACAGACATGTTACAGACATGTTACAGACATGTCACAGACATGTTACAGACATGTTACAGACATGTCACAGACATGTTGCAGACATGTTACAGACATGTCACAGACATGTTGCAGACATGTCACAGACATGTTACAGACATGTTACAGACATGTAACAGACATGTTACAGACATGTCATGTTGCAGACATGTCACAGACATGTCACAGACATGTAACAGACATGTTACAGACATGTCACAGACATGTCACAGACATGTTACAGACATGTCACAGACATGTCACAGACATGTCACAGACATGTCACAGACATGTCACAGACATGTCACAGACATGTTACAGACATGTCACAGACATGTTACAGACATGTCACAGACATGTTACAGACATGTCACAGACATGTTACAGACATGTTAACAGACATGTCACAGACATGTCACAGACATGTTACAGACATGTCACAGGCATGTTACAGACATGTCACAGACATGTTACAGACATGTTGCTGACATGTCATAGATATGTTACAGACATGTTACAGACATGTTAAAGACATGTTAAAAACATGTCACAGATATGTTAAACATGTCACAGACATGTCACAGACATGTAACAGACATGTTAAAAACATGTCACAGATATGTTACAGACATGTCACAGACATGTTACAGACATGTCACAGACATGTTACAGACATGTCACAGACATGTTACAGACATGTCACAGACATGTCACAGACATGTCACAGACATGTCACAGACATGTTAAAAACATGTCACAGATATGTTAAACATGTCACAGACATGTCACAGACATGTAACAGACATGTCACAGACATGTCACTGACATGTAACAGACATGTCACTGACATGTAACAGACATGTCACAGACATGTCACTGACATGTAACAGACATGTCACAGACATGTAACAGACATGTTACAGACATGTTACAGACATGTCACAGACATGTTACAGACATGTTACAGACATGTCACAGACATGTTACAGACATGTTACAGACATGTCACAGACATGTACAAATGACATGTTACAGACATGTTACAGACATGTCACAGACATGTTACAGACATGTCACAGACATGTCTGCAGACATGTAACAGACATGTCACAGACATGTCACAGACATGTTCACAGACATGTCACAGACATGTCTGCAGACATGTTCAAGACATGTCTACAGAATGTCATGTCACAGACATGTTACAGACATGTTACAGACATGTTACAGACATGTTACAGACATGTTACAGACAAATGTTACAAACATGTCTGGACATGTAGACATGTTACAGACATGTCACAGACATGTTACAGACATGTCACAGACATGTCTAAAGACATGTCACAGACATGTTACAGACATGTTACAGACATGTCACAGACATGTTACAGACATGTCACAGACATGTTACAGACATGTCACAGACATGTCACAGACATGTTACAGACATGTTAGAAACATGTCAGAGACATGTTACAGACATGTCACAGACATGTCAAAGACATGTCTGCAGACATGTTACAGACATGTCACAGACATGTTACAGACATGTCACAGACATGTTACAGACATGTCACAGACATGTTACAGACATGTTACAGACATGTTACAGACATGTCACAGACATGTTACAAGACATGTCACAGACATGTTACAGACATGTCACAGACATGTCACAGACATGTAACAGACATGTCACAGACATGTCACTGACATGTTACAGACATGTCACAGACATGTTACAGACATGTCACAGACATGTTACAGACATGTCACAGACATGTTACAGACATGTTACAGACATGTCACAGACATGTCACAGACATGTTACAGACATGTTACAGACATGTCACAGACATGTTACAGACATGTTACAGACATGTCACAGACATGTTACAGACATGTCACAGACATGTTACAGACATGTTACAGACATGTTACAGACATGTTACAGACATGTTACAGACATGTTACAGACATGTTGCACACATGTAACAGACATGTTACAGACATCTCAAAGAAATGTTGCAGAAATGTTACAGACAAATTGCAGACATGTTACAGACATGTTGCAGATATGTCACGGACATGTCACAGACATGTAACAGACATGTCACAGACATGTCACAGACATGTCACAGACATGTTACAGACATGTTACAGACATGTCACAGACATGTTACAGACATGTTACAGACATGTCACAGACATGTTACAGACATGTTACAGACATGTCACAGACATGTTACAGACATGTTACATGTACAGACATGTTACAGACATGTTACAGACATGTTACAGACATGTTACAGACATGTTACAGACATGTTACAGACATGTTACAGACATGTCACAGACATGTTACAGACATGTTACAGACATGTTACAGACATGTCACAGACATGTTACAGACATGTTACAGACATGTTACAGACATGTTACAGACATGTTACAGACATGTTACAGACATGTTACAGACATGTTACAGACATGTTACAGACATGTTACAGACATGTTACAGACATGTTACAGACATGTTACAGACATGTCACAGACATGTTACAGACATGTCACAGACATGTTACAGACATGTTACAGACATGTCACAGACATGTTACAGACATGTTACAGACATGTCACAGACATGTCACAGACATGTTACAGACATGTTACAGACATGTTACAGACATGTCACAGACATGTTACAGACATGTTACAGACATGTCACAGACATGTTACAGACATGTTACAGACATGTTACAGACATGTTACAGACATGTTACAGACATGTTACAGACATGTTACAGACATGTCACAGACATGTTACAGACATGTTACAGACATGTTGCAGACATGTTACAGACATGTTACAGACATGTTACAGACATGTTACAGACATGTCACAGACATGTTACAGACATGTCACAGACATGTTACAGACATGTTACAGACATGTTACAGACATGTTACAGACATGTCACAGACATGTTACAGACATGTTACAGACATGTTACAGACATGTTACAGACATGTTACAGACATGTTACAGACATGTTACAGACATGTCACAGACATGTTACAGACATGTTACAGACATGTCACAGACATGTTACAGACATGTCACAGACATGTTACAGACATGTTACAGACATGTCACAGACATGTTACAGACATGTTACAGACATGTCACAGACATGTTACAGACATGTCACAGACATGTTACAGACATGTTACAGACATGTTCACAGACATGTCACAGACATGTTACAGACATGTTACAGACATGTCACAGACATGTTACAGACATGTCACAGACATGTTACAGACATGTTACAGACATGTTACAGACATGTTACAGACATGTCACAGACATGTTACATGTTACAGACATGTTACAGACATGTTACAGACATGTTACAGACATGTTACAGACATGTTACAGACATGTTACAGACATGTTACAGACATGTTACAGACATGTCACAGACATGTTACAGACATGTCACAGACATGTCACATGTTACAGACATGTCACAGACATGTTACAGACATGTTACAGACATGTCACAGACATGTCACAGACATGTTACAGACATGTTACAGACATGTTACAGACATGTTACAGACATGTCACAGACATGTTACAGACATGTTACAGACATGTCACAGACATGTTACAGACATGTCACAGACATGTTACAGACATGTTACAGACATGTCACAGACATGTTACAGACATGTTACAGACATGTTACAGACATGTCACAGACATGTTACAGACATGTTACAGACATGTTACAGACATGTTACAGACATGTTACAGACATGTTACAGACATGTCACAGACATGTTACAGACATGTCACAGACATGTTACAGACATGTTACAGACATGTCACAGACATGTCACAGACATGTTACAGACATGTTACAGACATGTTACAGACATGTCACAGACATGTTACAGACATGTCACAGACATGTTACAGACATGTTACAGACATGTTACAGACATGTCAGTACAGACATGTCACAGACATGTTGCAGACATGTTACAGACATGTTACAGACATGTTACAGACATGTCACAGACATGTTACAGACATGTTACAGACATGTTACAGACATGTTACAGACATGTCACAGACATGTTACAGACATGTCACAGACATGTTACAGACATGTTACAGACATGTTACAGACATGTCACAGACATGTTACAGACATGTCACAGACATGTCACGGACATGTTACAGACATGTTACAGACATGTTACAGACATGTTACAGACATGTCACAGACATGTTACAGACATGTCACAGACATGTTACAGACATGTTACAGACATGTTACAGACATGTTACAGACATGTCACAGACATGTTACAGACATGTCACAGACATGTTACAGACATGTTACAGACATGTTACAGACATGTTACAGACATGTTAGACAGACATGTTACAGACATGTTACAGACATGTTACAGACATGTTACAGACATGTTACAGACATGTCACAGACATGTTACAGACATGTCACAGACATGTTACAGACATGTCACAGACATGTTACAGACATGTCACAGACATGTTACAGACATGTCACAGACATGTTACACAGACATGTTACAGACATGTCACAGACATGTTCAGACATGTTACAGACATGTCACAGACATGTTACAGACATGTCACAGACATGTTACAGACATGTCACAGACATGTTACAGACATGTTACAGACATGTCACAGACATGTTACAGACATGTTACAGACATGTTACAGACATGTTACAGACATGTTACAGACATGTCACAGACATGTCACAGACATGTTACAGACATGTCACAGACATGTTACAGACATGTTACAGACATGTTACAGACATGTTACAGACATGTTACAGACATGTTACAGACATGTTACAGACATGTTACAGACATGTTACAGACATGTCACAGACATGTCACAGACATGTTACAGACATGTCACAGACATGTTACAGACATGTTACAGACATGTCACAGACATGTTACAGACATGTTACAGACATGTTACAGACATGTTACAGACATGTTACAGACATGTCACAGACATGTCACAGACATGTTACAGACATGTCACAGACATGTTACAGACATGTCACAGACATGTTACAGACATGTCACAGACATGTTACAGACATGTTACAGACATGTCACAGACATGTTACAGACATGTCACAGACATGTTGTCAGACATGTTACAGACATGTCACAGACATGTTACAGACATGTCACAGACATGTTACAGACATGTTACAGACATGTCACAGACATGTTACAGACATGTCACAGACATGTTACAGACATGTTACAGACATGTCACAGACATGTTACAGACATGTCACAGACATGTTACAGACATGTTACAGACATGTTACAGACATGTTACAGACATGTCACAGACATGTTACAGACATGTTACAGACATGTTACAGACATGTTACAGACATGTCACAGACATGTTACAGACATGTTACAGACATGTTACAGACATGTTACAGACATGTTACAGACATGTCACAGACATGTTACAGACATGTCACAGACATGTTACAGACATGTCACAGACATGTTACAGACATGTTACAGACATGTTACAGACATGTTACAGACATGTTACAGACATGTTACAGACATGTCACAGACATGTCACAGACATGTCACAGACATGTTACAGACATGTCACAGACATGTTACAGACATGTTACAGACATGTCACAGACATGTTACAGACATGTCACAGACATGTTACAGACATGTTACAGACATGTCACAGACATGTTACAGACATGTTACAGACATGTTACAGACATGTTACAGACATGTCACAGACATGTTACAGACATGTTACAGACATGTTACAGACATGTTACAGACATGTTACAGACATGTCACAGACATGTTACAGACATGTCACAGACATGTTACAGACATGTTACAGACATGTTACAGACATGTCACAGACATGTCACAGACATGTTACAGACATGTCACAGACATGTTACAGACATGTTACAGACATGTCACAGACATGTTACAGACATGTTACAGACATGTCACAGACATGTTACAGACATGTTACAGACATGTTACAGACATGTCACAGACATGTTACAGACATGTCACAGACATGTTACAGACATGTCACAGACATGTTACAGACATGTCACAGACATGTTGCAGACATGTCACAGACATGTTACAGACATGTTACAGACATGTTACAGACATGTTACAGACATGTCACAGACATGTCACAGACATGTTACAGACATGTCACAGACATGTCACAGACATGTTACAGACATGTTACAGACAGACATGTCACAGACATGTCACAGACATAAGACATGTCACAGACATGTTACAGACATGTCACAGACATGTTACAAACATGTTACAGACATGTCACAGACATGTCACAGACATGTCACAGACATGTCACAGACATGTTACAGACATGTCACAGACATGTTACAGACATGTCACAGACAGCAGACATGTTACAGACATGTTACAGACATGTCACAGACA
>JAEIFQ010000581.1:0-10507 GCA_018904025.1 Zaprionus vittiger | reverse complement strand
TCATTTTTTAAAATAGTGTTTGGTAATTCTTATGAATATTTCCCCACCCTGTGATGTTAAGATACAATAATATGATGTAGGGATTATTCACTTAATAAAATATAATAATAATTTTATTTTAAAGTAAACGTAGTGATTCATATTATTATTATACTCAAAATACATGCTTGGACTAACGGAAAAAGTTGTGTTGTTTAGTTTTATGTTTTGTGTATAAAAATTAAACCAAACACAATCGCCGTGTGGGGCTCGCAAAATGATTGATGTCCACGTAGACTGGTAAAATTAGTTTATTGTTCTAATCAACACGTGAAGATACGCATTGAACTTTATTAAATTTAAAAATTTAGTTTGAAATTCGGGTCCATCTTGAAACTTCAGATCCGATGCGAAGCCCACACCCCTTTCTTTGAATAATGTGGGGGTAGTTATTTAACTGATATCCTCTTGCTGGCCCTCTTCATACCATATGTCGGTTCCCACAAAATCAAGCATATGTACATATATTAAACGAGAGCAGTTGAGCGCACTTTACAGCAGGACTTAACATAGGTTCCGCTTTAGATTTTATTGTAGTTTGTTAAATTCATATATATATACATACATATGTACATGCTTTTAAAATATTCCCGACAGATGGAACTCACGAATTGCGTTCGCCTACCTCCCTTGTTAACGTTTGATAACATTGCACTATGGGAAAAAGGACAATTTTTTTTGGCATTTTTACAATTTGTAAGTTGTTGCAAATTTTAGAAAATATATAATTTTTTGTTTAACCACATTTCAAACTACTTTAAAAATATTTTTGTTGATTTTTACCGCCTTCAGAAAAAGTTCAATTATCGATTTAAGTTGACTAAATTGATCTTGTTATTTGCTTTATATAAATGTTTAAAAGTCTTCTATTACTTCAAAAGCGAATTTCTGACAAGCCGTGCTAAAGAAAATAAATTTTGAAAATGAAAAAAAACAATCATGGTGTGTTCTATTAGTTTTTAATACGAAGTCTGCAGTAAATGTGCGTTTATATCCATTTTGCTGATGTGTTGCTGATGTATTTGTTAGACTTTAATTAATCTATCGATTTGCGGGGCAATGGGCGTGACACACAACATTTAAAAAAAAAAACTTAATCATCGTGTAGTATACAGGAACCCTCGTGCTAGCTGAGATCTGTCGGTTCACAGACAGACAGACATGGCTCAATCGACTCAGCTAGTGATCATTAGCAAGAATATATTATATCAGTGGCGGATCTAGGATTTGCTTCGGGGAGGGGCTTGGTAGTTTTCTATAAATAGATGTTTGCAAGAAAAATGAAAACTAGCACCACTTTATTCTTTTTTTTTTAGAAGCAGCGCTAATTTTTTATTGAACAATATTTATTTAAACACTATATAATAGTGTCACTTTATTCTTTTTTTTTAGGAGATTTAATTTTTAATTGAACAATATTTATTTAAATACTATATAATAGTACCACTTTATTCTTTTTTTTTTTAGAAGGAGGTTTTATTTTTAATTAAACAATATTTATTTAAACTCTATATAATAGTGCCACTTTATTCTTTTTTTAGGAGTGCTGATTTTTAATTGAACAGTATTTATTTAAGCACTATAAAACAGTGTCATTTTTTTGCTCGTTCATTCTTCAAATGACCAATCCAAAGTTGCAAGTCGCCGAGGCTTAAGTTTAGCGAAAAGATCCACAACTTCATTACTGGAGATTTTCACATCTTTATGTGTGTATCCCAAAGTCAAACCGTTGAGTCGATTTTCAGACATGTTGACTCTTAGCAATATTTTCAGTCTGCTGAAAAAGAATGCTTTGCTGTTGCTGAAGTCACTGGTATTGTTGCAAATAATTAAAGCAGTGTCGCCACATTCGGAAAAAACGATCCGTAATTATTTGACTCTATGCTTTTCAATGCATCAATCGCTATTTGTGCTTGTAGAAATGAAGATGTCTTGTAATGCTGATGCCATAGGGTTATTTTTGATTTCAGCTCTGTATTATTGCAGCTTAGTAAATCTGCTTTGTATACTCTTGCAGCATTCACTATTTCCTCAACGGTAACTTTTGTGTGTGGCTTTGGAATCAGTCCATCTTAAGTGGATGAACCCGAGAGAATCCTCTCGCACGACAAAATCCACTACATCAGCAAAGCGCAGACATAGCGTCATTTGAATTATGTGACTTGCGTCCGTTGTTTCATCACAAATTATGGAAAAATATTTCGCTCTCTTAACTTTTTCGACAATCTTGCAGCGAATTACTTGGCCGATAATATCGATAATTTCATTCTGTGCTGTTTTGCTAATCAGAGTACAATTTCGCGGTGTCGTTTCCAAACGATGCTTTAAATTTTGGTCTCCAGAACTCAATCGGAATGCTAGCAGTGACCGAAAATACCTTCTTTGCCAGAATATGTATATACTTTGTAGGGTCTCTCATGCCGGTTATATACATACATTTTCGCAAATGTATAGTATACCCTTTTTTTGAACATTTTCAATGTTCAAAGGGTATATAGCAGAGTTGGAAGTTAAATCGAATCTCGATTCGATTAAACGATGGTTTAAATTTGCTCCGATGCATCGATTTAATTTTTGAAATTCGATTTAATCGAAAAAGTGAAACTAGTATTAAACTACTAGTACTAAATTAGTAAACAAATCTAGTGGTGCTAAAAATGTTCGAATTTTTGAAAATAAATCGATTGAGATTTATTTCCACTTCTAGTATTTAACACATGGATCAATAAGTGCCGAGACTAACAATGAAAACAACATATTTTTTCCAACATATTTTTTTATTCATCAACATAATTACCTATTAAGATGATACAATCGTTCAACACTTTTCCAAGTTTTTAATTTTCAATTTTGAATTTTTCATTGACTCGTTGCTGTTTTTGTTCCATCCGAAGCAATCGCGGCACCCACTTAGAAAAATCCTTTTTCATGCTCAATTTTTCATGAAATATACTTCCATATGATATCTGTGTCATCTCAGCAATCTCACGGAGCTTCACTTTACGATCTTTCATTATAATTTTTGTCACTTCACTCTTATTTTCCGGTGTAACGGCTTCCACAGGTCTACCCGAGCGTTCCGCGTCATTTGTGTCGGTACGATCACGTTTAAACTCGGCAAACCACCGACAAATCGTTGCTTTTAATGGAAAAGAGTCCGGGTAACATTTTTCAATCCATTGTTTTGCTTGCATGGTGTTTTTACCCATTAAAAAACAATCTTTTATCAGAACACGAAGCTCGGTTTTTTCCATTTTTAAACAAACTACAAAACGACTTTACTCCAACCTCGATAACTCAGCTGTTTCTGGTCCGATCGACTTAAAATTTTCACACGTTTCGAGCAAAGGTTAGTAATCTAGAAAGATGTGGTTACTGGTTTACTACGAGCGTCATCTCTGGGTTAGTCTCGGGACTTATTGATCCATGTGTTAGTATGCATCATTATATCTTTATTATTATATTTATATTACGAGCATATACGAGCAGTTAACGATTAATCGATGCCAAAAGATAAGTTAAAAAGTTCCGATAGTTGTTCATATATTTTGGAATCATCGTGTAATTAGAACAATAGTGAAGTCAATCGTTATCGAAGATCGGGATAGATATTGAATAAGAGCAGCGCTTGTGAAATTGAACGACGCATTAATAAAAGATAATTTAAAATTGAAATAAAGCTATTAAACTATTGAAAACAAATAAGAATTTCGTGCAACAAGTAAAAACATTTTTATAGAATCGGTAGGTTAATTGTTTGACATATAATCAAATTTAATGTAATTGGGAAAGCACTTACATACATTTATAAAAACTTGCGAATAATTCTACTGGCACAATATATCTAGGTATAACAAAAATATTACTTTTCTAATTAATACATAAAAATAAATAAATGCTGTTAGTTCTTTACACATTATTATAATATTACAGCTTAACGGTTAGTTATAAAGCTTACTTTGAACATATAAATATATATATAAGCATATATGTATATAATATATATAACAATCTGTATTAAATCATAAATGCCAAGTTTTCGTTTGGTAAATCCAAAGTTGCTAAGTTCAGAACATAGCCATGATAGTTATTAATATGCAGATACATATAACTGGCTACAATGAGTCAAAACCAGATAAATCGCTCTCCAGCTAAAAAAGAAAACAAAACATTTTTATAAATTATTTATAAATACATTGAGACAACAAATGTTAACCTTTTCAGTTTTGTAAAGGTGCGAATGAGGTAGCAAAAAAGTAGAGCCCATATCTCGCTCGGCCATTGTATTTGCCTCCTAAATTCAAACGAATAAAACTTTTATTACTTGATTGATCAGGAATGAGTAAAGTAATGATTAAAACCATACGAATGCACTATGGGAAAAAAAAACGTTTTTTTTTCGGTATAAAACTCCAATATTAAAGATAGAGACTTAAAATTTTTGTTTTAGTCCACGTCCGCTTTATATTTACGGAGACAAATATAAGAACAATAATTTATTGATATTCTTTCGCTCGTGTAACTCAATCGTATTCCAACCTTTCTCTTGCATTTTATTTCTAGTAAATTTAATATATCGATATGTGGTACGCATGCAATTGTTAATTAATTTTCTAAAAGCGCTTCAAAATGTAAATTATGTTGGTCATTTTAGCTTAATGTAAAGACGATGCTGCTCTATTTTGTTTTATTAAATTATGTAATTCCTTATAAAGATGCTGCTAAATAAGATTTTCCCAATTAAATATCTATAAAACTGTTCTTTGCCGATTATTGTTGCTGTTTATGCAGCTGCAACATAAAGTTTTTTGGAAAAAGGGGCAAAAAAACTAAAATGGATGTCAATTGTGAATAGTTTATTTAACAACTTCTCATTTTTAACTTTTGTCTCAACTCGACTCAACTAAAGTTACAGACCACACAAATTACAACTTCAATACTTAATTAAAGTCTAACAAATACATCAGCAACACATCAGAAAATGGATATAAACGCACATTTACTGTGGACTTTGCATTAAAAAAAGTTATAGAACACGCTATGATTATTTTTTCCATTTTCAAAATGTATTTTATTTGGCACGGCTTGTCAGAAAATCACCTTTGAAGTAATAGAAGATTTTTAAACATTAATTTACGGCAATTAACTAGATCAATTCAATCAACTTTAATCGATAATTAAACTGTTGCTGAATTCGGTAAAAATCAACAAATATATTTTTTAAGTAGTTTGAAATGTGGTTAAACAAAAACTTTTACTTTTTTAAATTTGCAAAAACTTATAAATTGTCAAAATACAAAAAGAAATTGACTTTTTTCCCATAGTGGAATGTAAGATACCCTTCGATTAGTTTTCGAAAACCGATGCAATAATACTGAGTCTGAGACTGTTACTCACCTCAATGGTATTACTCTGTGTATGCATATCATAACTAAGGTGCATTGACTTGGTAACTGCTTGGACAGTCGTTTCATCAAAGGATCTAACATCGACCGCTCTGTTGAGGTATAATAAAAGATAAATATCACATAATAAAAATTGTTGTTAAACAACTCAGGGCTTTCTTATCAATCGTTACTTACGTTGTATTTGTGTTCGTGTTTTGCATCCAAAAGTTCATTTTGTGCATTTCGCTAAAATGAAATAAATTGTGTGTAATTCATGAAAAAAACTATAAAATACGAGAACATACTCATCTGAACGTAGGAAGGTGTCAAAGTTCGTAATAAATATTTGATTCTGTTGGTCTGGAATTGTGTCTGGAGTCGAAGTTATTGCTTGATTGTTTACAATGGTAGACACCTCAAATCCTGCAGAGACTAAAGCACCGACAGTTGCCTCAATAGGAGATTCTCTCATTGATTTATTACCTGCAGAACTTCTCCTCTTAGCCTTATCGATCTTCTTTAATGTCATTGGATGATGCAAAGCAGTATGAGAGTATTTTGCTCGGGGAATCATGACCTTAAGTGAAGAATCTGCTTTCTTTTTCTCATTGGAAGGTTGCGGCTGAAAGTTAAGCATCTCACGTGAAGCAGTTTTTTTAGATTGAGAGTTGATCTCCTTTGGTTGAGTCTACAAATTCGAATAAAGTATTATAAATATATGGAAATGTTTAATCAGAACTCGGTCAAACGAACCTGGAATATATATAGCTCTGAATTGTGACTAGATTCGCTGTTCGAGTCATCCATTAACTTGACATGCTTCTGCAGACTGGACGTGGCGAAGACACTGGGCTGATGGTAACTTGATGTAGTTATAAACCTGGGTAGATTCCCCCTGTGTTTACCAGCATGTTTCGCGTAGAAAAGCAGAATGCATAGCAGTAATAATATAACTAATGTCCCGATACTAATCAGGAATATAAGGAGTATTTTCAAATTCAATTGGCATGATACCCCAGAATACCAGACGAAACATTCGCAATGCACCTGCGACTCATTCACGCTGACGCAGTTGCCGTGATAATTGCATTTTTCACAGCCAATAACTTGATCCGAACATTGCCGCCCTGGATAAATCGGATTTTCTGATATATCCATATAGCCTTCTGGGCAGCTGCATGTGTAGCTGCCCAATAAGTTGAAGCACTGTCCGTGCGTGGAGCAATCATTAAACTCATCATTGATGCACTCGTCAAAATCTGCAAAAATAAATAAATAAACAAAATAAACAACAAAACAAACAAATAATAAGAAAACTGCAGTGTCTTGTGAAATACTAATACAGTATAATGTGCTTAACTGCCTTACCATGTTTAACTCAAAAAAATGTGCACTTATCCTAAAAATGCACTTAACTTTACCCATTTCGAAAAATTGATTTGTAAACAAACTATGTACTTGCCATTTATATGGCATTGCCAAGCATAAGTAAAGTGTCATGCGCAGTTTGACGCCACGATCAAAACGAACACTATAATCGGTGGCGTCCTTTTCACTTTACTAGCAAAGAGTGACGATCTATAATAACAACGAACAAATGATTCCGCTTTTGCAAAGTCGAGCAAAGGTGGCGCACTTAACTTATGTATTTGGAAGAGAAAACAATCAAAATTTCAACAAAATTCATGCAGTTATCCTAAAAATGCACTTATATTGAATGCAACTAAATTAATATTTTTCAAACAAAATAGCTTTTCGTTGTACAAAAAAAAGTATGATTGGGCAGTTATCTGTAATGTGCAGTTAAGTGTTGAGGCAATTAAGCACATTATTCTGTAATACTAATAATAATATAATATTTGTGATATTGAATGGTGCAGAATTGAATAGTATTGTGCATATTCAATATTAACATACTAGGTGGAGTGAAAAGTAAGCTCCTTGGGAATGAAAAAAACATTTTTTTAAAAATGTTTTTTTATTTTATTAAATTTAACCCCTTTTTAGCTCGATACACTTAATCCAGCAATTTTCCAACGTCTTGATCCCCTCCGAAAAATAATTTTCCGGAAGGTCTGCAAAATACTCCTCCGCGGTGTCGATAATTTCGAAAAATTCCTCGCATGAGCTTAATTTTTTATTGATGAGCCATCTTTTGAGGTTTGAAAAGAGATTGTACTCTGAGGAAACCAAATCGTATGAAAAAGGGGGATAGGGAAGTAATTGAAGCCCCAAATAATTTATTTTGGCCAAAGTTTCGTTTCTCGTGTTTTTGGTCTGGAGCCAGTTTCGCGGCACTTATCGGCAGGATAAATATTTCATATGAAAAATCTCGTTTAGGATATGGTTTGTGCGCTCAATACTGTTCCTTGACATCTGCTAGCTCACAAAATTTTACTTTCCTGTCTGCGAACATCATCTCATGAATTTTTTCGACATTTTCCTCTGTGACCTCATCCGAGGGCCTGCCGATGTGGCATTGATCGTTAGTGGAGTTGCGGCCACCATGAAACTCTCGAAACCAATATTTGACGGTGTAATCTGACGGAGCATTAGCCCCATAATATTTATCCAATTTTCTTTTGTTTCCTTCGCCGTTTTGCCTCTCAAAAAATAATGTTTTATGAGAGAACGAAAATTGTTTTTGTCCATACTGCACATGATGCCAAACACGACAACGAAAATTAGCTGTCAAAAAAAAACTACTGGCAGTATCGCAAAGAAATTTGGCGTGCTTTCCTAAATAAGAACGGACTACAAGGCACTATAAATTTTTTTGCAGTAGCAGTGTATTATGGCGGTCAAGGAGGTTACTTTTCACCCCACCTAGTATGTCCACTAAACATTGAGACTTATTTTAGACGTTAATTTTAGTGCATAAACTAACACACAGATGGCGCTCAACTCACTTCTAAAGTCCAACAGAAATTCTACCGAAATGTCATACTTATTTTAACCTGCAGTTTTTTATCAAAATGTCGAAAAAATTGGATTTACATAAATCTGTTGCAAATTGGTTTGGACGACTCAGTGCCAGTGAAATTATTGATTTTTTTTAAAGATAAACCAATGTTTCGTGCCACTTTTATTCGGGTTGCCGCAATAGAAAAGAACCCAAAAATAAAATTATATTGTACCTAGTTGAAAATCAAAACAAAGTGCCAAAACAAAACAAAAAAACTGTTGTCAAGTGCGAACATCAAAGTTGGTCAATCAACCCGTAAATTAGCAGGAAAATTTGGAGTTTCAAAGTCTGTCGTGCACAATATTTTAAAGAAAAAAAAACAACGTAATATAACGTAAACGTAAGCGAGCACACAAATATATAGCACAACAATTCGAAAAAATACCAAAGTGCTGCCGTGCAGTTGGTCGTGAACATTGGATTGGCTGAACCGTCAAAAAATACCATCTGTGCCGTAAGGACAACACCCCAAACGTGCCACAGGCATATCAAAACGAACATTTCTGGGCAATTCTTATACACTAGAAAAGAGCTGAGAAGTAGAAAACGAGCAACAATTGATAAATTGAACCAGCGATTGAAAGAATATAAGCACCGTCCAGAACTAAAACTGAGACATTCGCTCTAAGGAACGAAAAATCGGAGACAATGGTCCATGAAGTGTTATCTAAATATATTTTTATACCCTTCGACCATTAAAAATGGTCAAAAAAGGGTATACTAACTTTGTGCAAATGTATGTACAGGTAGGCGTCGGAGACCCCATAAAGTATATATATTCTTGCTCAGGATCACAAGCCGAGTCGATTGAGCCATGTCTGTCTGTCTGTCTGTCTGTCTGTCTGTGTGAACGCACAGATCTCAGCTATTATTAAAGCTAGAGCTACCAAATTTGGCAGGAAGACCCCTGTGTACTATACGCTGATCAAGTTTATTTCAAATGTAAGGTGCCACGCCCACCGCCCCCGCAACTAAATAATTTAATTTTAGAACTTAATTTGTAAGCGCTGTATAAAAGATACAACTTTCTGACTTTAACATATACTAAGCTGATAGTTATATCTACTTATTCTCTAAATTGCAGTCCCATCGGACAATAAACACAGAAGATATTTAAGAAAGTATGTGCATAAAATTAAGTGCTAAGGGAGGCGGGCGAGCGCCATCTGTCGGCCATAATTTAAAAGCATGCGCATATGTGTATGAATTTAACAAATTAAACTACACTAGATCATGGGTCGAAGGGTATCCCAGTGTCTTACTGGTTGTCTGTTTATCTATTGTACATATTTGCCTGTTTGTCTGTCTGTCAGCTTTTCTGAGGTAGCTGAGAACCCGTATTTCAATCGATCGGACAGATGGACATGGTTAAAGCTACTCGGCAGTTGATGCTGACTAAAAAATATATATTTAGTAGGGTTAGCCGGTGTAGGGTATTACATGTCTATTAGTTCAATAAGGGGTAACTTACCTTGAATTTTAAGAGAATTCAAACTCTCTTTGGCCATATATAGCTCCGTACCACCTATGCTATAGTTACTTTTTCTCAAATGCTTGCGAAAAATAGATTCCAGTCGACTTTCTTCGCTATTTTCGGAAAGCTTAAAGTAAAAATAAAAATAAATACATTTTATTTTATTATTTATTATTATTTTTTAAGAAGCCTCTTACCTGTATCAGAAAGATACCCATTACTGAGCCCTGCTTATCCGCTATAAATTGTTGCAATTTAACACCATAGTATATATCACGAAAATCAGACTGCATTATCATCCGATCAATGGCATCGAGAATAATTGTTTTCAAGTGTCGGTACTGACTTGTGGATTGGTTTAAAAAGTCATCGTTGAACTTGAGAACAAAGCTGCCAACTCGATTAGTTGACACGAGCATCTGGTACGTATACGTGGCTGTGAATACGATCGTATATATATATTCTGGATTATTTTATATATTTTGTTTTTACAATTTGGCACAGTTTCTGCCATGCTGGATTCATAATTATTATAACAATTAATAAACACATATGTGAATATATATTCAGGATTATATATTTTCATAGAAAAGCAACCAATTGTTTTATATATTTTGTTTATACAATTTGGCACAGTTTCTG
>JAEIFQ010000579.1:0-16059 GCA_018904025.1 Zaprionus vittiger | reverse complement strand
AAAACCCTTAATTTAGGTGTACTTAAATTTGAATATTTTCGAAGCACCCCCCTTACAACATTTTCAAAATTTTTCAAAATTTAGAATATCGAATCGATATTTTGACTTAAATTGATAAAGCTAGTCATAAATAGTATAAAATGTCCTTCGAAAAGTCTTTCGTGAATTTAACAAATATCGAAGAAAAACCCTTAATTTAGGTGTAAATTTGAATTTGAATTTTCCGAAGCACCCCCACTACAACATATTTCAAAATTTTTCAAAATTTAGAATTTCGATATTTTGACTTAAATTGATAAAGCTAGTCATAAATAGTATAAAATGTCCTTCGAAAAGTCTTTGCGATGAAAATTGTGGAAAATATCGAAGAAAAACCCTTAATTTAGGTGTAAATTTGAATTTGAATTTTTCGAAGCACCCCCCTTACAACATTTTCAAAATTTTTCAAAATTTAGAATTTCGATATTTTGACTTAAATTGATAAAGCTAGTCATAAATAGTATAAAATGTCCTTCGAAAAGTCTTTGCGATGAAAATTGTGGAAAATATCGAAGAAAAACCCTTAATTTAGGTGTAAATTTGAATTTGAATTTTTCGAAGCACCCCCTTACAACATTTTCAAAATTTTTCAAAATTTAGAATTTCGATATTTTGACTTAAATTGATAAAGCTAGTCATAAATAGTATAAAATGTCCTTCGAAAAGTCTTTGCGATGAAAATTGTGGAAAATATCGAAGAAAAACCCTTAATTTAGGTGTAAATTTGAATTTGAATTTTTCGAAGCACCCCCTTACAACATTTTCAAAATTTTTCAAAATTTAGAATTTCGATATTTTGACTTAAATTGATAAAGCTAGTCATAAATAGTATAAAATGTCCTTCGAAAAGTCTTTGCGGTGAAAATTGTGGAAAAATATCGAAGAAAAACCCTTAATTTAGGTGTAAATTTGTGATAAAGACCCCCTAAAATATTTTCAAAATTTTTCAAAATTTAGAATTTTGATATTTTGACTTAAGTTGATAGAGGTAGTCATAAGTAGTATAAAATGTCCTTCGAAAAGTCTTTGCGATGAAAATTGTGGAAAATATCGAAGAAAAACCCTTAATTTAGGTGTAAATTTGAATTTGAATTTTCGAAGCACCCCCTTACAACATTTTCAAAATTTTTCAAAATTTAGAATTTTGATATTTTGACTTAAATTGATAAAGCTAGTCATAAATAGTATAAAATGTCCTTCGAAAAGTCTTTGCGATGAAAATTGTGGAAAATATCGAAGAAAAACCCTTAATTTAGGTGTAAATTTGAATTTGAATTTTTCGAAGCACCCCCTTACAACATTTTCAAAATTTTTCAAAATTTAGAATATCGATATTTTGACTTAAATTGATAAAGCTAGTCATAAATAGTATAAAATGTCCTTCGAAAAGTCTTTGCGATGAAAATTGTGGAAAATATCGAAGAAAAACCCTTAATTTAGGTGTAAATTTGAATTTGAATTTTTCGAAGCACCCCCTTACAACATTTTCAAAATTTTTCAAAATTTAGAATTTCGATATTTTGACTTAAATTGATAAAGCTAGTCATAAATAGTATAAAATGTCCTTCGAAAAGTCTTTGCGATGAAAATTGTGGAAAAAAAAAAAACCCTTAATTTAGGTGTAAATTTGAATTTGAATTTTTCGAAGCACCCCCTTACAACATTTTCAAAATTTTTCAAAATTTAGAATTTCGATATTTTGACTTAAATTGATAAAGCTAGTCATAAATAGTATAAAATGTCCTTCGAAAAGTCTTTGCGATGAAAATTGTGGAAAATATCGTAGAAAAACCCTTAATTTAGGTGTAAATTTGAATTTGAATTTTTCGAAGCACCCCCCTTACAACATTTTCAAAATTTTTCAAAATTTAGAATTTTGATATTTTGACTTAAATTGATAAAGCTAGTCATAAGTAGTATAAAATGTCCTTCGAACAGTCTTTACGATGAAAATTGTGGAAAATATCGAAGAAAAACCCTTAATTTAGGTGTAAATTTGAATTTGAATTTTTCGAAGCACCCCCCTTACAACATTTTCAAAATTTTTCAAAATTTAGAATATCGATATTTTGACTTAAATTGATAAAGCTAGTCATAAATAGTATAAAATGTCCTTCGAAAAGTCTTTGCGATGAAAATTGTGGAAAATATCGAAGAAAAACCCTTAATTTAGGTGTAAATTTGAATTTGCATTTTTCGAAGCACCCCCTTACAACATTTTCAAAATTTTTTAAAATTTAAAAATATCGATATTTTGACTTAAATTGATAAAGCTAGTCATAAATAGTATAAAATGTCCTTCGAAAAGTCTTTGCGGTGAAAATTGTGGAAAATATCGAAGAAAAACCCTTAATTTAGGTGTAAATTTGAATTTGAATTTTTCGAAGCACCCCCCTTACAACATTTTCAAATTTTTTAAAAATTTAGAATTTCGATATTTTGACTTAAGTTATAGATAAAGCTAGTCATAAATAGTATAAAATGTCCTTCGAAAAGTCTTTGAAGATGAAAATTGTGGAAAATATCGAAGAAAAACCCTTAATTTAGGTGTAAATTTGTGATAAAGCACCCCCTTACAACATTTTTAAAATTTTTCAAAATTTAGAATATCGATATTTTGACTTAAATTGATAAAGCTAGTCATAAATAGTATAAAATGTCCTTCGAAAAGTCTTTGCGATGAAAATTGTGGAAAATATCGAAGAAAAACCCTTAATTTAGGTGTAAATTTGAATTTGAATTTTTCGAAGCACCCCCCTTACAACATTTTCAAAATTTTTCAAAATTTAGAATTTCGATATTTTGACTTAAATTGATAAAGCTAGTCATAAATAGTATAAAATGTCCTTCGAAAGGTCTTTGCGATGAAAATTGTGGAAAATATCGAAGAAAAACCCTTAATTTAGGTGTAAATTTGAATTTGAATTTTTCGAAGCACCCCCCATACAACATTTTCAAATTTTTTCAAAATTTAGAATTTTGATATTTTGACTTAAGTTGATAGAGGTAGTCATAAGTAGTATAAAATGTCCTTCGAAAAGTCTTTGCGATGAAAATTGTGGAAAATATCGAAGAAAAACCCTTAATTTAGGTGTAAATTTGAATTTGAATTTTTCGAAGCACCCCCCTTACAACATTTTCAAAATTTTTCAAAATTTAGAAATTCGATATTTTGACTTAAATTGATAAAGCTAGTCATAAATAGTATAAAATGTCCTTCGAAACCCTTAATTTAGGTGTAAATTTGAATTTGAATTTTTCGAAGCACCCCCTTACAACACTTTCAAAATTTTTCAAATATCTAGAATTTCGATATTTTGACTTAAATTGATAAAGCTAGTCATAAATAGTATAAAATGTCGTAGAAAAACCCTTAATTTAGGTGTAAATTTGAATTTGAATTTTTCGAAGCACCCCCCTTACAACATTTTCAAAATTTTTCAAAATTTAGAATTTTGATATTTTGACTTAAATTGATAAAGCTAGTCATAAGTAGTATAAAATGTCCTTCGAACAGTCTTTACGATGAAAATTGTGGAAAATATCGAAGAAAAACCCTTAATTTAGGTGTAAATTTGAATTTGAATTTTTCGAAGCACCCCCCTTACAACATTTTCAAAATTTTTCAAAATTTAGAATATCGATATTTTGACTTAAATTGATAAAGCTAGTCATAAATAGTATAAAATGTCCTTCGAAAAGTCTTTGCGATGAAAATTGTGGAAAATATCGAAGAAAAACCCTTAATTTAGGTGTAAATTTGAATTTGCATTTTTCGAAGCACCCCCCTTACAACATTTTAAAAATTTTTTAAATTTAAAATATCGATATTTTGACTTAAATTGATAAAGCTAGTCATAAATAGTATAAAATGTCCTTCGAAAAGTCTTTGCGGTGAAAATTGTGGAAAATATCGAAGAAAAACCCTTAATTTAGGTGTAAATTTGAATTTGAATTTTTCGAAGCACCCCCCTTACAACATTTTCAAATTTTTTAAAAATTTAGAATTTCGATATTTTGACTTAAATTGATAAAGCTAGTCATAAATAGTATAAAATGTCCTTCGAAAAGTCTTTGCGATGAAAATTGTGAAAAATATCGAAGAAAAACCCTTAATTTAGGTGTAAATTTGAATTTTTCGAAGCACCCCCCTTACAACATGTATAAATTTTTTCAAAATTTAGAATTTTGATATTTTGACTTAAGTTGATAGAGGTAGTCATAAGTAGTATAAAATGTCCTTCGAAAAGTCTTTGCGGTGAAAATTGTGAAAAATATCGAAGAAAAACCCTTAATTTAGGTGTAAATTTGAATTTGAATTTTTCGAAGCACCCCCTTACAACATTTTCAAAATTTTTCAAAATTTAGAATTTTGATATTTTGACTTAAATTGATAAAGCTTGTCATAAATAGTATAAAATGTCCTTCGAAAAGTCTTTGCGATGAAAATTGTGGAAAATATCGAAGAAAAACCCTTAATTTAGGTGTAAATTTGAATTTGAATTTTTCGAAGCACCCCCCATACAACATTTTCAAAATTTTTCAAAATTTAGAATTTCGATATTTTGACCTAAATTGATAAAGCTAGTCATAAATAGTATAAAATGTCCTTCGAAAAGTCTTTGCGGTGAAAATTGTGGAAAATATCGAAGAAAAACCCTTAATTTAGGTGTAAATTTGAATTTGAATTTTTCGAAGCACCCCCCTTACAACATTTTCAAAATTTTTCAAAATTTAGAATTTCGATATTTTGACTTAAATTGATAAAGCTAGTCATAAATAGTATAAAATGTCCTTCGAAAAGTCTTTGCGATGAAAATTGTGGAAAATATCGAAGAAAAACCCTTAATTTAGGTGTAAATTTGTGATAAAGCACCCCCCTTACAACATTTTCAAAATTTAGAATTTTGATATTTTGACTTAAGTTGATAGAGGTAGTCATAAGTAGTATAAAATGTCCTTCGAAAAGTCTTTGCGATGAAAATTGTGGAAAATATCGAAGAAAAACCCTTAATTTAGGTGTAAATTTGAATTTGAATTTTTCGAAGCACCCCCTTACAACATTTTTAAAATTTTTCAAAATTTAGAATTTCGATATTTTGACTTAAATTGATAAAGCTAGTCATAAATAGTATAAAATGTCCTTCGAAAAGTCTTTGCGATGAAAATTGTGGAAAATATCGAAGAAAAACCCTTAATTTAGGTGTAAATTTGAATTTGAATTTTTAGAAGCACCCCCCTTACAACATTTTCAAAATTTTTCAAAATTTAGAATATCGATATTTTGACTTAAATTGATAAAGCTAGTCATAAATAGTATAAAATGTCCTTCGAAAAGTCTTTGCGGTGAAAATTGTGGAAAATATCGAAGAAAAACCCTTAATTTAGGTGTAAATTTGAATTTGAATTTTTCGAAGCACCCCCCTTACAACATTTTCAAAATTTTTCAAAATTTAGAATTTTGATATTTTGACTTAAGTTGATAGAGGTAGTCATAAGTAGTATAAAATGTCCTTCGAAAAGTCTTTGCGGTGAAAATTGTGAAAAATATCGAAGAAAAACCCTTAATTTAGGTGTAAATTTGAATTTGAATTTTTCGAAGCACCCCTCTTACAACATTTTCAAAATTTTTCAAAATTTAGAATTTTGATATTTTGACTTCAGTTGATAGAGGTAGTCATAAGTAGTATAAAATGTCCTTCGAACTGTCTTTAAGATGAAAATTGTGGAAAATATCGAAGAAAAACCCTTAATTTAGGTGTAAATTTGAATTTGAATTTTTCGAAGCACCCCCCTTACAACATTTTCAAAATTTTTCAAAATTTAGAATATCGATATTTTGACTTAAATTGATAAAGCTAGTCATAAATAGTATAAAATGTCCTTCGAAAAGTCTTTGCGATGAAAATTGTGAAAAATATCGAAGAAAAACCCTTAATTTAGGTGTAAATTTGAATTTGAATTTTTCGAAGCACCCCCCTTACAACATTTTCAAAATTTTTCAAAATTAAGAATTTCGATATTTTGACTTAAATTGATAAAGCTAGTCATAAATAGTATAAAATGTCCTTCGAAAAGTCTTTGCGGTGAAAATTGTGGAAAATATCGAAGAAAAACCCCTAATTTAGGTGTAAATTTGAATTTGAATTTTTCGAAGCACCCCCCTTACAACATTTTCAAAATTTTTCAAAATTTAGAATTTCGATATTTTGACTTAAATTGATAAAGCTAGTCATAAATAGTATAAAATGTCCTTCGAAAAGTCTTTGCGATGAAAATTGTGGAAAATATCGAAGAAAAACCCTTAATTTAGGTGTAAATTTGAATTTGATATTAAGCACCCCCCTTACAACATTTTCAAAATTTTTCAAAATTTAGAATTTTGATATTTTGACTTAAGTTGATAGAGGTAGTCATAAGTAGTATAAAATGTCCTTCAAAAAGTCTTTGCGGTGAAAATTGTGAAAAATATCGAAGAAAAACCCTTAATTTAGGTGTAAATTTGAATTTGAATTTTTCGAAGCACCCCCCTTACAACATTTTCAAAATTTTTCAAAATTTAGAATATCGATATTTTGACTTAAATTGATAAAGCTAGTCATAAATAGTATAAAATGTTCTTCGAAAAGTCTTTGCGATGAAAATTGTGGAAAATATCGAAGAAAAACCCTTAATTTAGGTGTAAATTTGAATTTGAATTTTTCGAAGCACCCCCCTTACAACATTTTCAAAATTTTTCAAAATTTAGAATTTCGATATTTTGACTTAAATTGATAAAGCTAGTCATAAATAGTATAAAATGTCCTTCGAAAAGTCTTTGCGATGAAAATTGTGGAAAATATCGAAGAAAAACCCTTAATTTAGGTGTAAATTTGAATTTGAATTTTTCGAAGCACCCCCCTTACAACATTTTCAAAATTTTTCAAAATTTAGAATTTCGATATTTTGACTTAAATTGATAAAGCTAGTCATAAATAGTATAAAATGTCCTTCGAAAAGTCTTTGCGGTGAAAATTGTGGAAAATATCGAAGAAAAACCCTTAATTTAGGTGTAAATTTGTGATAAAGCACCCCCCTTACAACATTTTCAAAATTTTTCAAAATTTAGAATTTTGATATTTTGACTTAAGTTGATAGAGGTAGTCATAAGTAGTATAAAATGTCCTTCGAAAAGTCTTTGCGGTGAAAATTGTGAAAAATATCGAAGAAAAACCCTTAATTTAGGTGTAAATTTGAATTTGAATTTTTCGAAGCACCCCCCTTACAACATTTTCAAAATTTTTCAAAATTTAGAATTTCGATATTTTGACTTAAATTGATAAAGCTAGTCATAAATAGTATAAAATGTCCTTCGAAAAGTCTTTGCGATGAAAATTGTGGAAAATATCGAAGAAAAACCCTTAATTTAGGTGTAAATTTGAATTTGATATTTTTCGAAGCACCCCCCCCTTACAACATTTTCAAAATTTTTCAAAATTTAGAATTTTGATATTTTGACTTAAATTGATAAAGGTAGTCATAAGTAGTATAAAATGTCCTTCGAAAAGTCTTTGCGGTGAAAATTGTGAAAAATATCGAAGAAAAACCCTTAATTTAGGTGTAAATTTGAATTTGAATTTTTCGAAGCACCCCCCTTACAACATTTTCAAAATTTTTCAAAATTTAGAATTTCGATATTTTGACTTAAATTGATAAAGCTAGTCATAAATAGTATAAAATGTCCTTCGAAAAGTCTTTGCGATGAAAATTGTGGAAAATATCGAAGAAAAACCCTTAATTTAGGTGTAAATTTGTGATAAAGCACCCCCCTTACAACATTTTCAAAATTTTTCAAAATTTAGAATTTTGATATTTTGACTTAAGTTGATAGAGGTAGTCATAAATAGTATAAAATGTCCTTCGAAAAGTCTTTGCGATGAAAATTGTGGAAAATATCGAAGAAAAACCCTTAATTTAGGTGTAAATTTGAATTTGAATTTTTCGAAGCATCCCCCCTTACAACATTTTCAAAATTTTTCAAAATTTAGAATTTCGATATTTTGACTTAAATTGATAAAGCTAGTCATAAATAGTATAAAATGTCCTTCGAAAAGTCTTTGCGATGAAAATTGTGGAAAATATCGAAGAAAAACCCTTAATTTAGGTGTAAATTTGAATTTGAATTTTTCGAAGCACCCCCCTTACAACATTTTCAAAATTTTTCAAAATTTAGAAATTCGATATTTTGACTTAAATTGATAAAGCTAGTCATAAATAGTATAAAATGTCCTTCGAAAAGTCTTTGCGGTGAAAATTGTGGAAAATATCGAAGAAAAACCCTTAATTTAGGTGTAAATTTGAATTTGAATTTTTCGAAGCACCCCCCTTACAACATTTTCAAAATTTTTCAAAATTTAGAATTTCGATATTTTGACTTAAATTGATAAAGCTAGTCATAAATAGTATAAAATGTCCTTCGAAAAGTCTTTGCGGTGAAAATTGTGGAAAATATCGAAGAAAAACCCTTAATTTAGGTGTAAATTTGAATTTGAATTTTTCGAAGCACCCCCCTTACAACATTTTCAAAATTTTTCAAAATTTAGAATTTCGATATTTTGACTTAAATTGATAAAGCTAGTCATAAATAGTATAAAATGTCCTTCGAAAAGTCTTTGCGATGAAAATTGTGGAAAATATCGAAGAAAAACCCTTAATTTAGGTGTAAATTTGAATTTGAATTTTTCGAAGCACCCCCCTTACAACATTTTCAAAATTTTTCAAAATTTAGAATTTTGATATTTTGACTTAAGTTGATAGAGGTAGTCATAAGTAGTATAAAATGTCCTTCGAAAAGTCTTTGCGGTGAAAATTGTGAAAAATATCGAAGAAAAACCCTTAATTTAGGTGTAAATTTGAATTTGAATTTTTCGAAGCACCCCCCTTACAACATTTTCAAAATTTTTCAAAATTTAGAATATCGATATTTTGACTTAAATTGATAAAGCTAGTCATAAGTAGTATAAAATGTCCTTCGAAAAGTCTTTGCGATGAAAATTGTGGAAAATATCGAAGAAAAACCCTTAATTTAGGTGTAAATTTGTGATATAAGCACCCCCCTTACAACATTTTCAAAATTTTTCAAAATTTAGAATTTCGATATTTTGACTTAAGTTGATAGAGGTAGTCATAAGTAGTATAAAATGTCCTTCAAAAAGTCTTTGCGGTGAAAATTGTGAAAAATATCGAAGAAAAACCCTTAATTTAGGTGTAAATTTGAATTTGAATTTTTCGAAGCACCCCCCTTACAACATTTTCAAAATTTTTCAAAATTTAGAATTTCGATATTTTGACTTAAATTGATAAAGCTAGTCATAAATAGTATAAAATGTCCTTCGAAAAGTCTTTGCGATGAAAATTGTGAAAAATATCAAAGAAAAACCCTTAATTTAGGTGTAAATTTGAATTTGATAAAGCACCCCCCTTACAACATTTTCAAAATTTTTCAAAATTTAGAATTTTGATATTTTGACTTAAGTTGATAGAGGTAGTCATAAGTAGTATAAAATGTCCTTCAAAAAGTCTTTGCGGTGAAAATTGTGAAAAATATCGAAGAAAAACCCTTAATTTAGGTGTAAATTTGAATTTGAATTTTTCGAAGCACCCCCTTACAACATTTTCAAAATTTTTCAAAATTTAGAATTTCGATATTTTGACTTAAATTGATAAAGCTAGTCATAAATAGTATAAAATGTCCTTCGAAAAGTCTTTGCGGTGAAAATTGTGGAAAATATCGAAGAAAAACCCTTAATTTAGGTGTAAATTTGAATTTGAATTTTTCGAAGCACCCCCCTTACAACATTTTCAAAATTTTTCAAAATTTAGAATTTCGATATTTTGACTTAAATTGATAAAGCTAGTCATAAATAGTATAAAATGTCCTTCGAAAAGTCTTTGCGATGAAAATTGTGGAAAATATCGAAGAAAAACCCTTAATTTAGGTGTAAATTTGAATTTGAATTTTTCGAAGCACCCCCCCTTACAACATTTTCAAAATTTTTCAAAATTTAGAATTTTGATATTTTGACTTAAGTTGATAAAGGTAGTCAACTAAGTAGTATAAAATGTCCTTCGAAAAGTCTTTGCGGTGAAAATTGTGAAAAATATCGAAGAAAAACCCTTAATTTAGGTGTAAATTTGAATTTGAATTTTCGAAGCACCCCCCTTACAACATTTTCAAAATTTTTCAAAATTTAGAATTTTGATATTTTGACTTAAATTGATAAAGCTAGTCATAAGTAGTATTAAATGTCCTTCGAAAAGTCTTTACGATGAAAATTGTGGAAAATATCGAAGAAAAACCCTTAATTTAGGTGTAAATTTGAATTTGAATTTTTCGAAGCACCCCCTTACAACATTTTCAAAATTTTTCAAAATTTAGAATATCGATATTTTGACTTAAATTGATAAAGCTAGTCATAAATAGTATAAAATGTCCTTCGAAAAGTCTTTGCGATGAAAATTGTGGAAAATATCGAAGAAAAACCCTTAATTTAGGTGTAAATTTGAATTTGAATTTTTCGAAGCATCCCCCTTACAACATTTTCAAAATTTAGAATATCGATATTTTGACTTAAATTGATAAAGCTAGTCATAAATAGTATAAAATGTCCTTCGAAAAGTCTTTGCGATGAAAATTGTGAAAAATATCGAAGAAAAACCCTTAATTTAGGTGTAAATTTGAATTTGAATTTTTCGAAGCACCCCCCTTACAACATTTTCAAAATTTTTCAAAATTTAGAATATCGATATTTTGACTTAAATTGATAAAGCTAGTCATAAATAGTATAAAATGTCCTTCGAAAAGTCTTTGCGATGAAAATTGTGAAAAATATCGAAGAAAAACCCTTAATTTAGGTGTAAAATTGTGATAAAGCACCCCCCTTACAACATTTTCAAAATTTTTCAAAATTTAGAATTTCGATATTTTGACTTAAATTGATAAAGCTAGTCATAAATAGTATAAAATGTCCTTCGAAAAGTCTTTGCGGTGAAAATTGTGGAAAATATCGAAGAAAAACCCTTAATTTAGGTGTAAATTTGAATTTGAATTTTTCGAAGCACCCCCCTTACAACATTTTCAAAATTTTTCAAAATTTAGAATTTTGATATTTTGACTTAAATTGATAAAGCTAGTCATAAATAGTATAAAATGTCCTTCGAAAAGTCTTTGCGATGAAAATTGTGGAAAATATCGAAGAAAAACCCTTAATTTAGGTGTAAATTTGAATTTGAAATTTTCGAAGCACCCCCCTTACAACATTTTCAAAATTTTTCAAAATTTAGAATTTTGATATTTTGACTTAAGTTGATAGAGGTAGTCATAAGTAGTATAAAATGTCCTTCGAAAAGTCTTTGCGGTGAAAATTGTGAAAAATATCGAAGAAAAACCCTTAATTTAGGTGTAAATTTGAATTTGAATTTTTCGAAGCACCCGCCTTACAACATTTTCAAAATTTTTCAAAATTTAGAATTTTGATATTTTGACTTAAATTGATAAAGCTAGTCATAAGTAGTATTAAATGTCCTTCGAACAGTCTTTAAGATGAAAATTGTGGAAAATATCGAAGAAAAACCCTTAATTTAGGTGTAAATTTGAATTTGAATTTTTCGAAGCACCCCCCTTACAACATTTTCAAAATTTTTCAAAATTTAGAATATCGATATTTTGACTTAAATTGATAAAGCTAGTCATAAATACTATAAAATGTCCTTCGAAAAGTCTTTGCGATGAAAATTGTGGAAAATATCGAAGAAAAACCCTTAATTTAGGTGTAAATTTGAATTTGAATTTTTCGAAGCATCCCCCTTACAACATTTTCAAAATTTTTCAAAATTTAGAATATCGATATTTTGACTTAAATTGATAAAGCTAGTCATAAATAGTATAAAATGTCCTTCGAAAAGTCTTTGCGATGAAAATTGTGAAAAATATCGAAAAAAAACCCTTAATTTAGGTGTAAATTTGAATTTGAATTTTTCGAAGCACCCCCCTTACAACATTTTCAAAATTTTTCAAAATTTAGAAATTCGATATTTTGACTTAAATTGATAAAGCTAGTCATAAATAGTATAAAATGTCCTTCGAAAAGTCTTTGCGATGAAAATTGTGGAAAATATCGAAGAAAAACCCTTAATTTAGGTGTAAATTTGTGATAAAGCACCCCCCTTACAACATTTTCAAAATTTTTCAAAATTTAAAATTTTGATATTTTGACTTAAGTTGATAGAGGTAGTCATAAGTAGTATAAAATGTCCTTCGAAAAGTCTTTGCGGTGAAAATTGTGAAAAATATCGAAGAAAAACCCTTAATTTAGGTGTAAATTTGAATTTGAATTTTTCGAAGCACCCCCTTACAACATTTTCAAAATTTTTCAAAATTTAGAATTTTGATATTTTGACTTAAATTGATAAAGCTAGTCATAAGTAGTATTAAATGTCCTTCGAAAAGTCTTTAAGATGAAAATTGTGGAAAATATCGAAGAAAAACCCTTAATTTAGGTGTAAATTTGAATTTGAATTTTTCGAAGCACCCCCCTTACAACATTTTCAAAATTTTTCAAAATTTAGAATATCGATATTTTGACTTAAATTGATAAAGCTAGTCATAAATAGTATAAAATGTCCTTCGAAAAGTCTTTGCGATGAAAATTGTGGAAAATATCGAAAAAAAACCCTTAATTTAGGTGTAAATTTGAATTTGAATTTTTCGAAGCACCCCCTTACAACATTTTCAAAATTTTTCAAAATTTAGAATATCGATATTTTGACTTAAATTGATAAAGCTAGTCATAAATAGTATAAAATGTCCTTCGAAAAGTCTTTGCGATGAAAATTGTGAAAAATATCGAAGAAAAACCCTTAATTTAGGTGTAAATTTGAATTTGATAAAGCACCCCCTTACAACATTTTCAAAATTTTTCAAAATTTAGAATTTCGATATTTTGACTTAAATTGATAAAGCTAGTCATAAATAGTATAAAATGTCCTTCGAAAAGTCTTTGCGGTGAAAATTGTGGAAAATATCGAAAAAAAACCCTTAATTTAGGTGTAAATTTGAATTTGAATTTTTCGAAGCACCCCCCTTACAACATTTTCAAAATTTTTCAAAATTTAGAATTTCGATATTTTGACTTAAATTGATAAAGCTAGTCATAAATAGTATAAAATGTCCTTCGAAAAGTCTTTGCGATGAAAATTGTGGAAAATATCGAAGAAAAACCCTTAATTTAGGTGTAAATTTGAATTTGAATTTTTCGAAGCACCCCCCTTACAACATTTTCAAAATTTTTCAAAATTTAGAATTTTGATATTTTGACTTAAGTTGATAGAGGTAGTCATAAGTAGTATAAAATGTCCTTCGAAAAGTCTTTGCGGTGAAAATTGTGAAAAATATCGAAGAAAAACCCTTAATTTAGGTGTAAATTTGAATTTGAATTTTTCGAAGCACCCCCTTACAACATTTTCAAAATTTTTCAAAATTTAGAATATCGATATTTTGACTTAAATTGATAAAGCTAGTCATAAATAGTATAAAATGTTCTTCGAAAAGTCTTTGCGATGAAAATTGTGGAAAATATCGAAGAAAAACCCTTAATTTAGGTGTAAATTTGAATTTGAATTTTTCGAAGCACCCCCCTTACAACATTTTCAAAATTTTTCAAAATTTAGAATTTCGATATTTTGACTTAAATTGATAAAGCTAGTCATAAATAGTATAAAATGTCCTTCGAAAAGTCTTTGCGATGAAAATTGTGGAAAATATCGAAAAAAAACCCTTAATTTAGGTGTAAATTTGAATTTGAATTTTTCGAAGCACCCCCCTTACAACATTTTCAAAATTTTTCAAAATTTAGAATTTCGATATTTTGACTTAAATTGATAAAGCTAGTCATAAATAGTATAAAATGTCCTTCGAAAAGTCTTTGCGATGAAAATTGTGGAAAATATCGAAGAAAAACCCTTAATTTAGGTGTAAATTTGAATTTGATATAAGCACCCCCCTTACAACATTTTCAAAATTTTTCAAAATTTAGAATTTTGATATTTTGACTTAAATTGATAAAGGTAGTCATAAGTAGTATAAAATGTCCTTCAAAAAGTCTTTGCGGTGAAAATTGTGGAAAATATCGAAGAAAAACCCTTAATTTAGGTGTAAATTTGAATTTGAATTTTTCGAAGCACTCCCCTTACAACATTTTCAAAATTTTTCAAAATTTAGAATTTCGATATTTTGACTTAAATTGATAAAGCTAGTCATAAATAGTATAAAATGTCCTTCGAAAAGTCTTTGCGATGAAAATTGTGGAAAATATCGAAGAAAAACCCTTAATTTAGGTGTAAATTTGAATTTGAATTTTTCGAAGCACCCCCTTACAACATTTTCAAAATTTTTCAAAATTTAGAATTTCGATATTTTGACTTAAATTGATAAAGCTAGTCATAAATAGTATAAAATGTCCTTCGAAAAGTCTTTGCGATGAAAATTGTGGAAAATATCGAAGAAAAACCCTTAATTTAGGTGTAAATTTGAATTTGAATTTTTCGGAAGCACCCCCCTTACAACATTTTCAAAATTTTTCAAAATTTAGAATTTTGATATTTTGACTTAAATTGATAAAGCTAGTCATAAATAGTATAAAATGTCCTTCGAAAAGTCTTTGCGGTGAAAATTGTGGAAAATATCGAAGAAAACCCTTAATTTAGGTGTAAATTTGAATTTGAATTTTTCGAAGCACCCCCTTACAACATTTTCCAAAATTTTTCAAAATTTAGAATTTCGATATTTTGACTTAAATTGATAAAGCTAGTCATAAATAGTATAAAATGTCCTTCGAAAAGTCTTTGCGGTGAAAATTGTGGAAAATATCGAAGAAAAACCCTTAATTTAGGTGTAAATTTGAATTTGAATTTTTCGAAGCACCCCCCTTACAACATTTTCAAAATTTTTCAAAATTTAGAATTTCGATATTTTGACTTAAATTGATAAAGCTAGTCATAAATAGTATAAAATGTCCTTCGAAAAGTCTTTGCGATGAAAATTGTGGAAAATATCGAAGAAAAACCCTTAATTTAGGTGTAAATTTGAATTTGAATTTTCGAAGCACCCCCTTACAACATTTTCAAAATTTTTCAAAATTTAGAATTTCGATATTTTGACTTAAATTGATAAAGGTAGTCATAAGTAGTATAAAATGTCCTTCGAAAAGTCTTTGCGGTGAAAATTGTGGAAAATATCGAAGAAAAACCCTTAATTTAGGTGTAAATTTGAATTTGAATTTTTCGAAGCACCCCCCTTACAACATTTTCAAAATTTTTCAAAATTTAGAATTTCGATATTTTGACTTAAATTGATAAAGCTAGTCATAAATAGTATAAAATGTCCTTCGAAAAGTCTTTGCGATGAAAATTGTGGAAAATATCGAAGAAAAACCCTTAATTTAGGTGTAAATTTGAATTTGAAATTTTAAAAGCACCCCCTTACAACATTTTCAAAATTTTTCAAAATTTAGAATTTTGATATTTTGACTTAAGTTGATAGAGGTAGTCATAAGTAGTATAAAATGTCCTTCAAAAAGTCTTTGCGGTGAAAATTTTGAAAAATATCGAAGAAAACCCTTAATTTAGGTGTAAATTTGAATTTGAATTTTTCGAAGCACCCCCCTTACAACATTTTCAAAATTTTTCAAAATTTAGAATTTTGATATTTTGACTTAAGTTGATAGAGGTAGTCATAAGTAGTATAAAATGTCCTTCGAAAAGTCTTTGCGATGAAAATTGTGGAAAATATCAAAGAAAAACCCTTAATTTAGGTGTAAATTTGAATTTGAATTTTTCGAAGCACCCCCCTTACAACATTTTCAAAATTTTTCAAAATTTAGAATAAAATTTAGAATTTTGATATTTTGACTTAAGTTGATAGACCTCTATCAACTTAAGGTAGCAGTCATAAATAGTATAAAATGTCCTTCAAAAAGTCTTTGC
>JAEIFQ010000578.1:0-27096 GCA_018904025.1 Zaprionus vittiger | reverse complement strand
TATGAACGTCCACATATCTGACGTATTTATAGGCGTTGGAGGGGGTGCTGGGCCAAGTCGGCCTGAGAGTCGAGCGGAGAAGGCATCCCTGTGCTGTTGTGATTGCAGCTTTTCGATGTCAAGCCTTTCTTGGCATACCTTGACGTGAATTTTCGCGACACACAACCGTGCCGGCGCGAACCTTGGCTCGACAAGGTAGGGGGTCAGAGTCGATGTTAGGACCACGACACGATCTCACTTCAAGTATGCTAGACGCATGTCTTGGCATCGATCACAACATGATCAATCTGGTAAGGCGTCTGCATGAATCATATCATTTTCCACTTCTATGCTGAATTAAACAATTATAGTTTGACAGTTCTAGTGCCCATCTGGCTATTCTTGCGTTAACACTTTTCCTTTCCAATGTTAGCATTAGTGCATTACAGTCTGTTATTATTTTAAATTCTATACCGTCCAAATAGATACTAAATTTCTTCAATGCGTAAATGATGGCTAATGTTTCTAATTCAAAATTATGATACCTTCCCCTCTTCTGGCGTTGTAGCTTGTGAAAAATATGCAAACGGGTGGAATTTACAAGTCTTCTTGCTTTTGGAGCAAAATCGCTCCAAAACCTAACTGACTCGCATCACAGTGAAGCTCAGTTGCTTTTCCAGGACTATATAATGCTAACACAGTTTCCGATGTAAGCGTATCACACAAATACTTAAATGCTTGTAAACATTCTTCCGTGAAAATAAATTCTGAGTTGGGACTTGTCAATAGTCTAAGAGGTTTTGCGTGACACTGGAAAAGGAGGGAATAAAACGGTCTAAAATATGAGAAAAGCCCTAAACATTTTTCTACATCACTGGCACATTTGGGAATAGCAATGTGCTTAATTGCTAACATATGGCTATTATTTAGTTTTATTCCATCTTTGCTTATACTGAATCCCAAGAAGTCTATTTGCGGAAAACAAATTTACATTTTGACAGCTTTAATTCTAGACGGAATTCGGATAACCTTGTTAAGATCCTTTTTAACAGAAGAATATGTTCCTCAAATGTTTTTGTGCCAATAGCAATACCGTTCATATAAAACGGCAACATTTCCCATCTTTCACAATTGGTTCTAGAACAAAATTAATGAAGCGCTGAAAAACTGCGGGTGCGTTCTTTAGACCAAAAGGCATTTTAAGATACTCATATTGACCATTTGGTGTTACGAAAGCCATATATTTAATCGAAGCTTCCAGCTACTTTGACTTGATGAAAAACCGCTTTTCAAATCAAGTATACTAAAAAAATTATTTCCTTATAGTTTTCTAAACAATCGTCTATTCTTGCAATTGGGTATCCATCTCTTTCTGTTATCTTATTTAATTGCCTATAGTCTACACACATTATTTTTCCGCCATCCTTTTTTTTTACAAGGACAATTGCGGAAGTGTACGGAGGTCGAATATGCCCTAAAGTCATCAATTATTATTTCCATTTCTTTGCGATCATGATATGATATTCTACGAGGCGCACAATAAACTGGTAAATCGAATTTTAATCTGATCTTCATTTCGTAATTATGATCTGCCATTGGAATGTTTTCGATACTCAAATAGTTTTCCTTAATGGCTTCACAAACCCTATTTAAATGTTCGCTACTAAAATCGGAACCTATATTTTGTTCAATTTCTTCGTCTATGTCAATATTCATTATAAAACTTATCAATACTACAATTGTTTGATCGAAATTTTTCCGCAATATCTGCAGTTTTAGAATTTTCTATCAATTCAACGGAAGTCGTAACAGAAGGCTTATCTATCAATTCAACGGAAGTCGTAACAGAAGGTTTGCTCACTATTTGCTTATTGCACAATTTGCAATATTCTAGAATAATATCATTTGTCAATGAGCTATAAATGCAATGCAGAATTTTTTCATTAATTTTCAAAATATCTTTATTTGCCGTAACTTCAATAGGCGAAATTTGAGTTTTCTTTGGTAAGAAAGTTTTAAATTAAATGTTTTCAAAAAAACCCTTCCTAACAATACTGGATAGGATACATCCGGGACAACGTAAAGCAAAACTTCATTTGAAATGTTTTCAAAAGTTATCTTAACAATTAATTTTCCTTAATTGTAAAATAACATTATCACGATTTTGGGTAATTTGCAATTGAATGTCAATGCTATCTTCCTCAATAACGGAAACAGTGTTATTTAAATCTCCTAAGTTCGAAAGATTTGCGGTAGAATCAAAAGTCTACTTAAGGCGTCTACATATATATATATATGGCATAAACACCCTAACGGGGTACAGCCTGATGCACGATTTGCCTCCACGCTCCTCTGTCCTGTGCGCGACTCCGCCAGTTGGTGATCCCAAGCGTCGCCAGAATTGCGTCCATCTGGTCTCTCCAACGTGCGCGTGGTCTTCCTCTCCTACGTTGTCCGCCAACTACCGCATCGAAAACGGATTGAGCTGGAGTCGTTCCCTACCTTGACAGAGCTGATGGTGTTGCTCAATGTCATACTACAAAGCCGTACTAGCTTTGCAGGAATATCAAGTCAGACATGGTGGCCTACAGGCGTCCTACCCGCATGGGTCTATCTGAAACGGTAGCTTTAACAATCGACAAACAGGTGGTAAGGTGTTCGAAGGTTTTTCTCTCCCTTTCTCCAAGATCACCAAGCGTAGCGTGAAGATCTGACGTCGACTGTGGACCGACCAGGGCGAAAGCCGCATTGATACGGTCCGATCAATGCTTCAGCATATAGCTTAAGTCGCTCACACATTACGCTCGTGAGAACTTTGTATGCGACGGGAAAAAGACTGATGCCACGATAATTGGTGCGTTGTGTTGCATCACCCTTCTTCCAGAATGGGGCAGATCATACTCAGGTTCCAATCATTGGGCATGCTTTCCGCTAACCATACGTTGCAAATGAGCTGGTGCATGCTCCTTACCAACTCATCGCCTCCAGCCTTAAACAGTTCAGCCGGTAGCCCGTCCGCTCCCGCAGCTTTATTGTTTTTAAGTCGTTTTATGGCAACTTCGACTTCCGTATGACTAGGGATGGGAACTTCAACACCATCCTCTCTGATTGGGGTTAGTGGATCTTCTTCTTCAAGCTCTTGGTTTCCTCCAGCAAAAAGTGATCCCTCCATAACCTCAGTACTGTCTCTGCATCTGTGACAAGATTTCCATCATCCCTCCTGCAGGCAAGCGATCCAGACTTATACCCTTGAGTCATGCGTTTGACCCTCCGGTAAAAGTCGCGGGCATCATTCCTGCTCCTGCTATTCTCCAACTTCTCACACTCAAGCCTTTCCATCTCCTGCTTCTTCCTCCTGAAAAGGCGCTTCTCATTTCTTCTCCGTGTCCTATAAATATCCACCACTGCTCGTGTGGCTCCTGCTTGCAGCGTCCGCCTGTATGCAGCGCTCTTTGCAGCAGTCGCTTCCCGACACTCCTGATCGTACCATGGATTCCGTTTTGGGGGACGTTGGAATCCAAGGATTTCCACAGCAGAAGCAATAATGGCGGTAGATATGAACGTCCACATATCTGACGTATTTATAGGCGTTGGAGGGTGCTGGCCAAGTCGGCCTGAGAGTCGAGCGGAGAAGGCATCCCTGTGCTGTTGTGATTGCAGCTTTTCGATGTCAAGCTTTCTTGGCATACCTTGACGTGAGATTTTCGCGACACACAACCGTGCGCGAACCTTGGCTGCGACAAGGTAGGGGTCAGAGTCGATGTTAGGACCCCGACACGATCTCACTTCAAGTATGCTAGACGCATGTCTTGCATCGATCACAACATGATCAATCTGGTAAGGCGTCTACATGAATCATATATTTTCCACTTCTATGCTGAATTAAACAATTATAGTTTGACAGTTCTAGTGCCCATCTGGCTATTCTTGCGTTAACACTTTTCCTTTCCAATGTTAGCATTAGTGCATTACAGTCTGTTATTATTTTAAATTCTATACCGTCCAAATAGATACTAAATTTCTTCAATGCGTAAATGATGGCTAATGTTTCTAATTCAAAACTATGATACCTTCCCTCTTCTGGCGTTGTAGCTTGTGAAAAATATGCAATCGGGTGGAATTTACCGTCTTCTTGCTTTTGGAGCAAAATCGCTCCAAAACCTAACTGACTCGCATCACAGTGAAGCTCAGTTGCTTTTCCAGGACTATATAATGCTAACACAGTTTCCGATGTAAGCGTATCACACAAATACTTAAATGCTTGTAAACATTCTTCCGTGAAAATAAATTCTGAGTTGGGCCTTGTCAATAGTCGAAGAGGTTTTGCGACACTGGAAAAGGAGGGAATAAAACGTCTAAAATATGAGAAAAGCCCTAAACATTTTTCTACATCACTGGCACATTTGGGAATAGCAATGTGCTTAATTGCTAACATATGGCTATTATTTAGTTTTATTCCATCTTTGCTTATACTGAATCCCAAGAAGTCTATTTGCGGAAAACAGAATTTACATTTTGACAGCTTTAATTCTAGACGGAATTCGGATAACCTTGTTAAGATCCTTTTTAACAGAAGAATATGTTCCTCAAATGTTTTTGTGCCAATAGCAATACCGTTCATATAAACGGCAACATTTCCATCTTTCACAATTGGTTCTAGAACAAAATTAATGAAGCGCTGAAAAACTGCGGGTGCGTTCTTTAGACCAAAAGGCATTTTAAGATACTCATATTGACCATTTGGTGTTACAAAAGCCATATATTTAATCGAAGCTTCCGCTACTTTGACTTGATGAAAACCGCTTTTCAAATCAAGTATACTAAAAAAATTATTTCCTTATAGTTTTTCTAAACAATCGTCTATTCTTGCAATTGGGTATCCATCTCTTTCTGTTATCTTATTTAATTGCCTAAAGTCTACACACATTATTTTTCCGCCATCCTTTTTTTTACAAGGACAATTGCGGAAGTGTACGGAGGTCGAATATGCCCTAAGGCCAGAAGTTCATCAATTATTATTTCCATTTCTTTGCGATCATGATATGATATTCTACGAGGCGCACAATAAACTGGTAAATCGAATTTTAATCTGATCTTCATTTCGTAATTATGATCTGCCATTGGAATGTTTTCGATACTCAAATAGTTTTCCTTAATGGCTTCACAAACCCTATTTAAATGTTCGCTACTAAAATCGGAACCTATATTTTGTTCAATTTCTTCGTCTATGTCAATATTCATTATAAAACTATCAATACTACAATTGTTTGATCGAAATTTTTCCGCAATATCTGCAGTTTTAGAATTTTCTATCAATTCAACGGAAGTCGTAACAGAAGGCTTATCTATCAATTCAACGGAAGTCGTAACAGAAGGTTTGCTCACTATTTGCTTATTGCACAATTTGCAATATTCTAGAATAATATCATTTGTCAATGAGCTATAAATGCAATGCAGAATTTTTTCATTAATTTTCAAAATATCTTTATTTGCCGTAACTTCAATAGGCGAAATTTGAGTTTTCTTTGGTAAGAAAGTTTTAAATTAAATGTTTTCAAAAAATCCCTTCCTAACAATACTGGATAGGATACATCCGGGACAACGTAAAGCAAAACTTCATTTGAAATGTTTTCAAAAGTTATCTTAACAATTAATTTTCCTTAATTGTAAAATAACATTATCACGATTTTGGGTAATTTGCAATTGAATGTCAATGCTATCTTCCTCAATAACGGAAACAGTGTTATTTAAATCTCCTAAGTTCGAAAGATTTGCGGTAGAATCAAAAAGTCTACTTAAGGCGTCTACATATATATATATATGGCATAAACACCCCTAACGGGGTACAGCCTGATGCACGATTTGCCTCCACGCTCCTCTGTCCTGTGCGCGACTCCGCCAGTTGGTGATCCCAAGCGTCGCCAGAATTGCGTCCATCTGGTCTCTCCAACGTGCGCGTGGTCTTCCTCTCCTACGTTGTCCGCCAACTACCGCATCGAAAACGGATTGAGCTGGAGTTGTTCCCTCCATACGAGCTATGTGGCCAAGCCAGCGAAGTCGCTGAATATTAATTCGCTTGACTATGTCCACATCGCCATATAGCTCATACAGCTCATCGTTCCACCTGATACGGTAGGTTCCGCCAACGCAAACAGGTCCGAAGATCTTGCGAAGGATTTTTCTCTCGAAGACACCAAGAGCAGCTGCATCTGACTGCGTCACCGACCAGGGCGAAAGCCGCATTGATACGGTCCGATCAATGCTTCAGCATATGGCTTAAGTCGCTCACACATTACGCTCGTGAGAACTTTGTATGCGACGGGAAAAAGACTGATGCCACGATAATTGGTGCGTTGTGTTGCATCACCCTTCTTCAGAATGGGGCAGATCATACTCAGGTTCCAATCATTGGGCATGCTTTCCGCTAACCATACGTTGCAAATGAGCTGGTGCATGCTCCTTACCAACTCATCGCCTCCAGCCTTAAACAGTTCAGCCGGTAGCCCGTCCGCTCCCGCAGCTTTATTGTTTTTAAGTCGTTTTATGGCAACTTCGACTTCCGTATGACTAGGGATGGGAACTTCAACACCATCCTCTCTGATTGGGGTTAGTGGATCTTCTTCTTCAAGCTCTTGGTTTCCTCCAGCAAAAAGTGATCCCTTCATAACCTCAGTACTGTCTCTGCATCTGTGACAAGATTTCCATCATCCCTCCTGCAGGCAAGCGATCCAGACTTATACCCTTGAGTCATGCGTTTGACCCTCCGGTAAAAGTCGCGGGCATCATTCCTGCTCCTGCTATTCTCCAACTTCTCACACTCAAGCCTTTCCATCTCCTGCTTCTTCCTCCTGAAAAGGCGCTTCTCATTTCTTCTCCGCGTCCTATAAATATCCACCACTGCTCGTGTGGCTCCTGCTTGCAGCGTCCGCCTGTATGCAGCGCTCTTTGCAGCAGTCGCTTCCCGACACTCCTGATCATACCATGGATTCCGTTTTGGGGGACGTTGGAATCCAAGGATTTCCACAGCAGAAGCAATAATGGCGGTAGATATGAACGTCCACATATCTGACGTATTTATAGGCGTTGGAGGGTGCTGGCCAAGTCGGCCTGAGAGTCGAGCGGAGAAGGCATCCCTGTGCTGTTGTGATTGCAGCTTTTCGATGTCAAGCTTTCTTGGCATACCTTGACGTGAGATTTTCGCGACACACAACCGTGCGCGAACCTTGGCTGCGACAAGGTAGGGGTCAGAGTCGATGTTAGGACCCCGACACGATCTCACTTCAAGTATGCTAGACGCATGTCTTGCATCGATCACAACATGATCAATCTGGTAAGGCGTCTACATGAATCATATATTTTCCACTTCTATGCTGAATTAAACAATTATAGTTTGACAGTTCTAGTGCCCATCTGGCTATTCTTGCGTTAACACTTTTCCTTTCCAATGTTAGCATTAGTGCATTACAGTCTGTTATTATTTTAAATTCTATACCGTCCAAATAGATACTAAATTTCTTCAATGCGTATATGATGGCTAATGTTTCTAATTCAAAACTATGATACCTTCCCTCTTCTGGCGTTGTAGCTTGTGAAAAATATGCAATCGGGTGGAATTTACCGTGTTCTTGCTTTTGGAGCAAAATCGCTCCAAAACCTAACTGACTCGCATCACAGTGAAGCTCAGTTGCTTTTCCAGGACTATATAATGCTAACACAGTTTCCGATGTAAGCGTATCACACAAATACTTAAATGCTTGTAAACATTCTTCCGTGAAAATAAATTCTGAGTTGGGACTTGTCAATAGTCTAAGAGGTTTTGCGACACTGGAAAAGGAGGGAATAAAACGTCTAAAATATGAGAAAAGCCCTAAACATTTTTCTACATCACTGGCACATTTGGGAATAGCAATGTGCTTAATTGCTAACATATGGCTATTATTTAGTTTTATTCCATCTTTGCTTATACTGAATCCCAAGAAGTCTATTTACGGAAAACAGAATTTACATTTTGACAGCTTTAATTCTAGACGGAATTCGGATAACCTTGTTAAGATCCTTTTTAATAGAAGAATATGTTCCTCAAATGTTTTTGTGCCAATAGCAATACCGTTCATATAAACGGCCACATTTCCATCTTTCACAATTGGTTCTAGAACAAAATTAATGAAGCGCTGAAAAACTGCGGGTGCGTTCTTTAGACCAAAAGGCATTTTAAGATACTCATATTGACCATTTGGTGTTACAAAAGCCATATATTTAATCGAAGCTTCCGCTACTTTGACTTGATGAAAACCGCTTTTCAAATCAAGTATACTAAAAAAATTATTTCCTTTTAGTTTTTCTAAACAATCGTCTATTCTTGCAATTGGGTATCCATCTCTTTCTGTTATCTTATTTAATTGCCTATAGTCTACACACATTATTTTTCCGCCATCCTTTTTTTTACAAGGACAATTGCGGAAGTGTACGGAGGTCGAATATGCCCTATCATCAATTATTATTTCCATTTCTTTGCGATCATGATATGATATTCTACGAGGCGCACAATAAACTGGTAAATCGAATTTTAATCTGATCTTCATTTCGTAATTATGATCTGCCATTGGAATGTTTTCGATACTCAAATAGTTTTCCTTAATGGCTTCACAAACCCTATTTAAATGTTCGCTACTAAAATCGGAACCTATATTTTGTTCAATTTCTTCGTCTATGTCAATATTCATTATAAAACTATCAATACTACAATTGTTTGATCGAAATTTTTCCGCAATATCTGCAGTTTTAGAATTTTCTATCAATTCAACGGAAGTCGGAACAGAAGGCTTATCTATTAATTCAACGGAAGTCGTAACAGAAGGTTTGCTCACTATTTGCTTATTGCACAATTTGCAATATTCTAGAATAATATCATTTGTCAATGAGCTATAAATGCAATGCAGAATTTTTTCATTAATTTTCAAAATATCTTTATTTGCCGTAACTTCAATAGGCGAAATTTGAGTTTTCTTTGGTAAGAAAGTTTTAAATTAAATGTTTTCAAAAAATCCCTTCCTAACAATACTGGATAGGATACATCCGGGACAACGTAAAGCAAAACTTCATTTGAAATGTTTTCAAAAGTTATCTTAACAATTAATTTTCAGAAGGTGCAAAGCCGAAAATTTCCTAGTCCCACAAATGGTGTAACATAAAGCGAATCCCCTGTTAAACTTTGCGGTATGGCGGAACGTCGAATTAAACTAATAGCGCTACCAGTATCAAGCAAACAAGAAAATATATCGCTATGTCGAAAGTGATTCTTACCGTATTAACAATTGAAATCTCTGGGGATTCCGTGTTAGCAGAATCCTTAATAAGGGCTACCATCTGCTTGGGAGCGCTAATGCTACAGTTTTTGATGATGTGATCTAACGATCCGCATTTGAAGCATGACCCTTTAGCTCGCTTAGGCTGACCACAATCTTTTGCCATGTGTCCAAATCCAGAACAGTTAAAGCATCTAACGGAAGTCGGTGTATTTGGCTCCTTCGATGTGGCAATGTTATTGCGTAGACGCTTATTACGCATTTCGGAATAACGGAAAGATAATTTCTTCAGGTCCTCTATGGTAGAAGCAGAATATAACACAGCTACGTCAGAGGTGAAATCCTGCAGTCCTTCGATGATTAGCTGCACGACCTGAGATTCCTCGATGTGTGCTCTTGACGCAATATCCTGCATTTTAAAGATGTAGGCCAGGAATGTCATCTTGCTGTTGCTGAACACCGTCGATTTGAGTAGCGTAACAACCTCGACTACGGAACGCGAACGGCCAAATGTTTGAAGAAAGCGTTGTCTGAACTTGCCGTAGGACGTGGACTGATCCACACGAAGAAACCAACCGGCATTTGATCCTGGTTTCATAAGTCGTCGTACGCATTTCAATTTGAAAATATCATCGCCGTCCATGGTGTCGCATGTGCGTTCAAAGTCACTCAGCCAATTGCGCGCATCTGCTGCATACTCGCCGCTAAATGGAAAGATAGCGGTCATTACGTCATCCACTTCTGCGCGATTTCTGCTTGAAGTCCCGCGTAGATTTTCTAGAATCTTCTTCTTCTGTAACAGTTCAATTTCAGCTTCAACAATTGCTTGTTCTTTTTGGATTTTCTTTAGCATTCCGATTTCGTCAGAAATTTGCAAATCCTGTACAGCTGATTCAGAATACTGTTGTTCTGTGTCTGCCGCTTTTATAGCAGTTTCCATACTGTCGAATTGTGCTCCATGGTCCTTAGCAAATTTTTCCAATTGGCGGGTGTTCGCCTTCTTGTCGAATTGAATTTCGTTTCTCAGAAGCCATTCAGTTATTTGTTCTCTTTCTATGATTAAATTTAACGGAACTTTACAAAATTGACGCGACACGCCGGCGTCAATGCAGAAACTTGCTGACAATTGTCAATTTGCAGGAACATTCGCAGTTTAATTTTATGTTGAGTTTTTTTAAAATATTTTGTTTGTTTGGCATTTGTTTATCCCACTTCTGAAGTTGTGGAGATAATTGTATAATGTTTTAATTATTTATTGCGGTCTTTTAATTTGTAACAATGTGTTTTCTTCGCTTTCTTGAACGATAGTGAAATTGAAATTTTTTTAATAAAAATTATAACCGTTACGGTCCCTGCTCGAAACTAAACAACTTGAGGAAGTTAACTTCGAACGCAAGTCAGCCAAGATAGAGAATTAAACTAGAAACCTTGCTTAGTTTTTATCGACACATAGGTACATCCAAACTTAGTTTTCCTGACTCTATTTTGATCGCGGAAAATTCAGCAGTAACATCTGTAACGACCGAAGTCCAAATAACCTCCCCTGCACACTCTGTCTTAGTTACAGCCGGCTAAGCTCAGGGAAAATGGGCGGGGTCTTGTGTGCAGGTTCAGCTATCGACGTCACGAGAAAACATCGACAGGTAGTAGGACTACTAAAAGTGCGAATGGCAAGAAAAGGGAAGACCAAAATGAACGGACGGACTATCCCTAATGAACGATCTAGTCGGAGATCTACTGCTCTCCTTCTTCACCCACCCAGCCATGTACCATCGATATCGAAATACCGATATTACCCATTTTGCTGTTATGTTATCGCCCCTAGTGCCTCAAAAAAAAGAAATTTACTCCATTTTAAGTTTCTTTAATGTTATTTATACACATACAAATATGGCGCATGCAGCTTCATGCTGCATGATAATTTCCTAAACCAAATCTAGCCTTACTTCCCTAATATTTTATCCTTTTTGATTAATCTCCTTTTTATACCCTTCGACCATTGAAAATGGTCAAAAAAGGGTATACTAACTTTGTGCAAATGTATGTAACAGGCAGAAGGAGGCGTGGCAGACCCCATAAAGTATATATATTCTTGCTCAGGATCACTAGCCGAGTCGATTGAGCCATGTCCGTCTGTCTGTCCGGATGTCCTGATGTCCGGATGTCCGTCTGACCAGATGAACACACAGATCTCAGCTATTATAAACCCTAGAGACACCAAATTTGGAATGAAGGTTTCTATATACTCGGCGCAGATCAAGTTTATTTCAAATGTTGGGTACCACGCCCACCGCCCCCGCAAATTAGTAATTTAATTTTTGAACTCAATTGATAAGCGCTATATAAAAGATACAACTTTCTGACTTTAACATATGCTAAGCTGAATAAAATATCTACGTAGTCTCCAAATTACAATCCGATCGGACAGTAAACACAGAAGAAGTAAGAAAGTATGAGCATAAAACCAAGTGCTTTAGTCAGCTAACAAGGGGGCGGGCGAGCGCAAAGCGCGAGCGCCATCTGTCGGGAATAATTTTCAAGCATGTGCCTATGTGTATGTGTATGAATTTAACAAATTAACTACACTAGATCATGGGTCGAAGGGTATCCCACTGTCGCGTGCGGCGCGACTGTTGCTTTTCTTACTGGTTTTCTTTAATTTTGTGTATAATTTCACACAAGTTATTTTCCTACTTTCTTTAATTTGGTCTCACTGGTTTTCGTTTGTATAAGAGTGAGAAGTATATTTCTTAACGATAGGCAGGCGATAGTTTGAGAGTATTTAATCGGCTTATTTTGTTAAAGTTATCGACTCACCCGCGATCCGTTGGGGCCCCGACGAAACAGCTGAGGAAAAATAATAATGATAACAATAACAACACCAAGAATACTCTAACTCAAAAAAATTGATCGTCCTTTCACTCAACCCTGCTTTATTTACGTTTTATCGCTTTTGTTTATCTTTATCTACGTTACAAGGTTTATGTCTGTGTGTATACGAATGAATAAAAAGAGAAATTGAAATCAAAAAGGATGAAAGTAATTGAAATGAAAGCGAAATGAATACTATAATATAACAATTTTTAACTAATAAGTTACAAAAAAAGAATGAATAAATGAATGAAGAGTTAGTTGTGTGCGCAAATTGTGTGTATGCGTACTTGTAAGTACGAAAGTGTGCGTCTATAGCATTAGTGTGTATATATATATACTTACGTAGTTACTATTTTTTTGAGTCAAATGAATGATCCGTCTGTAACGAAGACAAAGATCAACGCTGAAGCCAATGATAAATTTAAACACGAATTATTTCGGTGAACGTCTTTATTTCCAAACTGTCAGCTTAAGACTAAATGTACAAAGTTTTGATCGGCTCGAAGTGAGTCGCGAGAAACGGAAATGTGTTTGTCAGCATTTTTATTTATTTGTGTTTAAGTGCATGCAAAAAAGAATGATGAAGTTATACAACAATCATGCGCTTTACTTTGTTGTGGATTCAAGTTTCGTTACGTTATGTTGTGTATTTATACACGCGCAAGATTGTATGCGCGTTGTTTTTGTTAGATTTAAGTTTATGTAAGCGTAATATGAGAAGCATATTATGCTACTATATGAATGTGTTTGTGAATGTTAAACGTGTGAGTATGTGTTTGACAGTGTTCTTGAGTTTGTTAATGTTTGCGTGTGTGTTATAAAAATAAATGTTCGTTGACAATTGCTGTGTTCTTCCAGACGTCCCCGGATAGGTTAAATGTCCCTGCTCGCAACAGTTCCTGATTTATCCCTGCTAGCAGTAGCTAGATTTGGGGAACCATATAAGGCTAAGATTTGGGGGGGGGGGTTGGGGAGAAAACGCACGTCAGGTGGCTGTCTATACCGATTTTCTATGAAGTCACCAAGAAAAACAGCAAACAAAACGCTCTGCAACCGTGCGATCACGTGACACCAGTAGCCAGACCGATGGGCTACGTGATCGACGGTGCATTAGCAACCAAAAGCCAAACCAGATATGTATTGTGCTCCAGCACCACAAGTCTGCAGCAATAACAAACGCAGCTATGTATTGTGCTCCAGCACCACTAGTCTGCAGCAGAAACGCAGCTAGGTATTGTGCTCCAGCACCACTAGTCTGCAGCAGAAACAAGGAAGCGAAGGGCGGCGTGTGGCACAGTATGGCGGGGGGGGCATGCACTGCCGCCTCTAAAGAAAAAAGGCGCGAAAGCGCTAGTGCTCCTCTGGCCACACGCGGATCAAAAAGGCAAAAGCGAGGTTAGAAGCAGCCAAACAATGATTTGGAAAGCTTGTACTCATATTTGGTCTCGAACACCCACAAACAGTATAGCGCTGCACGCTGAGATGATTTTCAGCAATAGCCTTTTAATTTTTCCTTTTAAACTTTTTATTTTATGGGAATTTCTTTCCCGCTTGAAAATTTTCACGACTCGTGCTTCTCAGATTTCGATTAGTGAAGAGAAAAATACCGAGTACGATAGGTGGCCCAGGCAATCGATATCTCCCCACTCCACTTCATAACACTGATCATTCGGGTCGGCCGATTTGGAGTTGCCAGACCGGTCGATTATCGGTGCAACTCTGGGTGTGGTGAAAACCGTGGTTCGAATTCAAATTTAAATTTGAATTTCTGCGTTTCGAAACAGTTATGAAATTGGTAAGCGAGTTGCTCACCAAATAAAAATATTACAGCAAAAAAAATATTATACACGGGCCTCACACATCTCATTTGCAACATACAATGATGTCAGTAACATCGGCGTATGCAAAGAGCTGGAGACTTTTATAAAAAATAGTGCCATTACGATGTATTTCAGCATTCCGCTTCCAGATTAAAAGGGTCACACGATCTTGTCTGAAACCTTATTGGGATCCAGGATTTAGCGTTATGCAAGGATCTGTTAATTTCTCGTTAATTGGTATAAATCGCCTGATCACTCTTCTTTAGTACTGGACAAAGGACGCTGAATGAATCCAATCAGCTTATTACCACCGGCCTTAAACAAGTCCGCAAAAGAAGCCATCGGCTCCTCTTGGTAGAACACCTTCTCCCGCCACATTGCGGAAAGTTTTAACTCCGGCCACATCTAAGGTCAGTCGGGTGCCAAAAATTTCGGTGCACACTCCTCCAGTTACTTGTTTAGTTGGTCATCAGATCTCACTGGCAATAAAAATGGCACTACAAGAGTTCCTTAACGCTTCTGATAATCTCACGCAGTTCGAAGCTAGGATTCAAAATTCTCCTACAGCCTCACTTCACACTCACAGAGTGCGTCTTGAGCAGCTTCGCTTCATATGGACTGCCGTAGAACTCAAGTATGAACTCTGTTCCAACGCATTGTCTCAAACGGAGACGAATGCTGCGGACAAGATCGCCATGCAAGCCCGGTATGACCACTGCTACTCCATATACGAGGAAACTGCCTCTCAGTTAAATGAGAGTATAGAGACCGCAACGGCTCCCACTCCAGCACCTGCAGCAGGACAAGTAGCCTTCCACCCACGAAGCTACCGGTCACCACCTTTCGATGCTGAAGTTTTCAGCGGTGATTACCTTAAATGGCCAACTTTCCGTGATCTCTTCACCACGGGTTACATTTCCGATCCCGGCCTAAGTCAAATCGAGAAATTATTCCATCTAAAAGCGAAGGCAGCGGAGAAGCGAAGGCAATCGTATCCAAATTCCCTCTCACGAATGAGGGTTTCTCGTCTGCTTGGAAAAACTTGACGGGCAGGTTTGAAAATAAGAGGCTGTTAGTCGACAGCCAACTTAAAATCCTTTTCAACCTTTCGTCAGTTCCTCACGAGTCTGGAGCCGCCGTCCAAGTCCTTCAAAGCACTATCCAAAGTTTCTTAACGCCTCTAGACCACTCCAAAATCAGCACAGAGAACTGGGATTGCCTTCTTGTCTTCCTATGCTCGTCTAAACTCCCAAGGCTGACGTTGTCACTTTGGGAGCAGTCAGTACAAAACAAGGCTGAAATTTCGTCGTGGAAGAAAATGTCAGATTTCCTTTCAGAGCGCTATCGCACATTGGAAGCGATAGAGGACGTACAACCTAGTACAAGCGCACAGACTAGTCCCAAACCTGCTCGAATAGAGCCTCCTACGAGGAAGGTCAACTCTTTTGAGACAAAGGTTGTAGGCAAACCTGAAAACTTTGCTCAAAGGAGAGCCATCCTATACGTCTGTGTCCGCGCTTTATCCAAATGGCTGTTGATGAAAGGTCCAATTTCATCAAACAGCAGAAGTTGTGTCTGAACTGCTTTTGCAAGAGGACATATCCTTAAAGACTGCACGAGTCAACATAACTGTTTCACGTGCAAGGGTCGCCACAATACACTCCTGCATCGTGGCATCCCTCCTACTGCGCTCTCTTCAGCAGATTCTGCACCAACTAATATACAGTCCACTCCTTCAACGACTAGTATTCAGAATTACTTCACGGCGAACACACAAGGTATTCTTCTCGGCACTGCTCTTATAAAGTTTTGCCATTTGGGCATGACTTATAAGGCACGGGCACTGATCGATCCCGGATCAGAGGCTACGTTCATTTCCGAACGGATGTTTAACATCAGCCCTCCTACCAAGCCGTGCAAGTTCAAGTAGCTGGCTTAAATCAAGCCATCTCAGCCAATCCACAATTGTTGTGCCACTTCCAGATTGGCCGATCATTCCCAGGTTACAGCTAAAAACTAAAGCCTTTGTTCTTCCCCAATTGGCATCCTTCCATCCTACTCAATTTCCAAGGATCTTTTGAAGGACCTGCAACCTCCAACTCGCTGATCCGCATTTCCACTAGAGCTCTCAGATAGACGTGCTCCTAGGAGCCGATAATCTCCCATCCATCATGAAGAGTGGCTCTGTATCCAAAATTTGTGGAACTTTGCTCGGTCAAAAGACCATTTTCGGCTGGGTCCTCACTGGACCAGTATCCTTTGATCTTTTCATTAAGTTTCCGGTTGTGGAAGATCTACCAGCCAAGCTGGTAAAAGTTTGTAATTCAGAGTGTGAAAACAACCGGCCTTCTCTAGGCGAATCTATCATCACTATTCTCGATGACCCCGGCATTCAAAGCGGCTTCTTAGCTTTTGCCTCTAACACGCGCCAATTTGCTATAATTAATAAATTCAGTCTATGTAAATTCGAGAATAAATACTAGAACATATTTCTGTGTACGATACACATTAAAAGGCCATATGAGGCCAGTCTCTCCAAGTAACGACTACAACATTTTTTATCTCCCTCATCATGCTGTGTTCAAACCTGAGAGCACCACTACGAAAGTTTGCGTTGTTTTCAACGCCCCCAGTCCGTCCTCCAATGGGAACAACTTAAACTCCGATCTGACCGATTTCCTCGATCTAGAGGAAACGAGCTTAGCAAAGACTCTAGGTATACGCTGGCAAGCGAAAACGGACGAGTTTCTCTTTGCCCCCTCCAATTTATATATATTATATTCACATATATATACTTACGTAGTTACTATGATGAAGTTATACAACAATCGTGCGCTTTACTTTGTTGTGGATTCAAGTTTCGTTACGTTATGTTGTGTATTTATGCACGCGCAAGATTGTTTTTATTAGATTTAAGTTTATGTAAGCGAAATATGAGAAGCATATTATGCTACTTCCCTCCCCTTAAAAGGAAGCTTATGCTTCTATTGGGGTTGACGCATATAATCTTGGTAATGCAGTTGGGTTTGTATCTTGTGTTTCCATAATTGTTTTTGTTGTTTTTAGTTTTAAGTATATACAAACTATACAAAATGTAAGGCTAATGAGTGATACAATAATAGAGACTGTAATATTATTATTTGATATTAGTTTTACAATGTCCTTATGTTCTATTGGTTTTATTTTTATTAGTTCAATGGGTGTATACAATGGGGTTAGATTTATTTCGGGATTTAGCTGGTTTTCGTTTAATGTTATTTTTCCTATTTTAATTTTACATTGTTTTATTGTTATTATTTTATTGCCGTTAATTGTTACATTTTTATTTATTTCTTGGCAATCTTGTTCTATAATAGTATTCTTTATGTTCCAAGTAAGGATATTGTTTGGTTCAACGTATTTAATTATCTGGTTAACTGTTGTGGGGACAAAATTGCAAATTGGTTTAGTTCTTTTTATAATGTTCTTAATACATTCGTTACTTATTTCTTTACAATTTTGATTATAAATTTTGCCATGTTCTTCAAAATAAGTATCTTTTTCGTTGTGATCGAGTTGGTACCCGTTATTATCTGGGTAAGGTATTATGTTAATTGTGTGGACAGTTTTTTGCTTAATAGGGATATGTGCTATGATAAGTATTTGGTTAGTACTAATCCAGGTTGATGTTTTAATTTGTAAGATGTTACTGCTGTCAACGTTCTCTAGTCTGTCGTGATTAAGTAATTTGGGATTAAATAGTCCTAGTCGCGAAAGTTGCATTCCCATTGCAATGTCTTCTATATACTCCGTAAATTGGGTAAGTTCGTATATTAACTGTTCTCTGTTACTATGTTCGTCTAAAAATTCTTTTGTTTTTTGTATGTTACTGTTAATGAGTTGAATTATATCATTTATTTCATGTAGATTTATTGAACTTGTTGCTACTGATTCTAATTATTTTTCAATCTTTGTTCGGTCATTGTTATCTAGTGTTCCAAATAAATATTTAAACGCTGATCCTACTATGTTGATTAGTCCTCCTTTCTGTCTATTTGTCTGGTGTAAAGTTATTCCGCTAAGTTCTCTTCGCATTTTATTGTACAAAAGGTCAATTTGGGGAATATTAGTGTAGTTAGTTATTTTATTGTTAAAATAGTGGGTTAGGTTATCTATATCGGAAAGGTTTACGCGAAGACAATGATGTTCGTATTCTGAAGGGATTTGAATCGATTTATCGGAAAATAGGAGGTATCCATGGTTAGTGTCAATGTTGTTGATTTGAAGTTGTTGGGCTTGGCATATTTTTATAGACGTGAGGAGGAGTATTATGATGAACCAGGGGCCTGTGGAATGGGAAGTTCATTAATTTTTTTCTGTTTTTTAAATTGGGTTTTGTAGTAATGTGTCTCTCTATTCCTATTGGTGATTTTATAATGGTCTTCGTCAGTTTGTTCGACGTTCTTTGTTAATTTAAAAGGGTTTTCTAATTTCCCTTTTTGCAACGGTCCTTTTCTATATCTAGTGTCGACGTTGTATTCTGTTCGGTCTTTGTTAATTTCGTTAATTTTTATTTCCTTGTTGTGTTGTGTATCTAGAATTGGTTGTCCAGCATAAATAAATATGTGGGCAGGAGTTTGTCCAGTAGTGTCATGTTTGGTTTTGTGGTTGTAAATGTAAAGAATCGTTTCTATTTTACTGAGTTTAGCTTCATTGTCATTGGAATTGTTTATGATACGGATTTTTTCGTTTATCGTTTTATGGAGCCTTTCTATATCTGCAACACCTGTTTTTGTGGTATTGAGTTGTAAGTCTACGTTTTCAGTTTCGAGCCAACGTTTGAGGGCTAAACTAGAAAATGCGCCATCTCTGTCTGCCTTTAGAATTTCGGGTTTCCCCAACTGATTGAATATGCGCATTAGAGCATTTTTGCATTCTATCCAATCTTTTGTTTTAATCTGCTCAAGGGTGGCGAATTTTGAATAAATGTCAATACAACTCAAATAGTGATTCCTTTCAGAGGAATAGATATCTATCACAAATTTATCGCGGCAATGTTCGGGTTTAGGGGTGACTTTCATTGTCATTTTTGTATTTCGGTGTTCAGTTTTTGCTAAGTTACAAACTTGGCATTCGTTAATTATATTTTGGATAAGGAGTTGGCTATTTGGGAAGTAGTATGTCTTGCCGAAAAGTTTTACAGTTTTCTGTATTCCGGGGTGTAGGAGTTTTTCATGTGTTTTTAGAATTAGTTCTTTGAAATTTGCGTATGTGGGAATGTTTTTTAATAAGATGAGGCTTCGGAAAATCTTTGTATATCTTGGATTCATTGTTTCTTTATATGCTTTTTGAATTACTTCGAAATCTGCATCGCTTTCGATGTACAGAGCGCTGTTTTTTGAACAGAAGTAGTTGAGTAGATATCGTTTGGCTATTTCAGGGGTCATTTCTTCATATGAAAGGTGTATAATTTGTTTTTTGAAGTAAGTTTCTATTTCTGTACTATTGGGACCTTTGGTAAAGATGATTTGTCTTTTATGTTGATTGATAGCTTTCTCTGATAGTCCGATCAAATTGCTACTGTCTTCTTCAGCACTATGTTGTGTAGTTTCACCAAAAAATGTTTCTTCTATCTTTACTCTAGAAAGTGCGTCTGCTACGTAATTTTCCTTTCCTTTTATATATTTTATGTCGAAGTCAAATTCCGAAAGTCTAATTTTCCATCTTGTTAATTTTGAATTAGGTTCTTTTAATTTGTGTAGCCAGCACAAGGGTTGATGGTCGGAAGCTACTTCGAAATGTCGTCCTAACAGATAGTGTCTGAAGGTTTTGGTGGCCCAAACTATTTCTAATAATTCTTTTTCTATGGCGCTATAATTGATTTCATGTTCATTTAGTGTTCTGCTGATGTAACTAATAGGGTGTCCGTCTTGTGATAAAACAGCTCCTAAAGCTACATTGCTGGCATCTGTTGTTGATGTAAATTTCCTCTCGAAATTCGGTATTTTTAGGATCGGATCTTCGGAGATTAATAATTTTAACTTTTGGAATGCTTCTAAGTATTCTAAACTGTTTATATCTATTGTTGCTCCTTTCTTTAGGCACTTGGTCAGGGGTTTGGCAATGTCTGAAAAGTTAGGTATAAATTTCCTATAATATCCTGTAAGTCCTAAAAGGCTTTAATTTCTTTAGTTTTTCTTGGTAGCGGATATTTAACTATAGCTTTGATTTTATCCGGGTTTGGTTTAATCCAGTCTTTAGTAATAACATGTCCTAAGAAAGTTGTTTCTTGTTTTAAGAACTCGCATTTATCTAGTTGTAGTTTTAAGTTTGCCTGTGATAATTTTTCGAAAACAGCTTGTAAGGCTTGAAGATGTTCTTTTAAAGATGTGGAGAAAACTATGATGTCGTCTAGGTATACTAGACAACATTTATTTAAAAGTGGACGGAGTAAATTGTTCATGCATCTTTGAAATGTAGCGGGGGCATTTTTAAGCCCAAATGGCATTCGTGTGTACTCGTAGTGTCCATATTTTGTCGAGAAGGCAGTTTTGGCTATTGACTCTGAGTCCATTTCTATTTGATGAAAGCCCTTTGCAAGATCTATTGTTGTGAAATAATTTGACCTCCCTAGTTTCCCTAATATTTCATCTATGTTTGGTATGGGGTATCTGTCGTTTATTGTTATTTCGTTCAATTTCCTATAATCTATTACGATACGAAGCTTCTGCTGTCCAGAAGCATCTAGTTTTTTAGGTACGACCCAAATGGGGCTACAGTATGGTGAATTACTTTCTCGGATAATGCCCTGTTCTAACATGTCCTGAATCTGTTTTTCTACTTCCTTTTCATATGTCTGTTGGCAACTATAAACTTTAGAGTAGACGGGGATATTGTGTGTGGTGTTAATAATATGTTTTTCTTGGTTTGTGAACGTGAGCGTGTCACCTTCGCGAAATTGGATGTCTTGGTATTTTGTCAGTAGATTAGTTAGTTTCAGTTTTTCTTCTACGTTAAGGTGTTCTAATCGGAACAAGTTCTCCTGAAGTGTGGAGGTTTCTAAATAAGTGGGGTCTTGTGGAAATGAAGGGTCCATTTGAATATGGTTCTGTTCTGTAATGATGTTACCGTCTTTTATCTTGTATATTTTGTTAAATAGAGTGGCAGTTTTCTTTTTATAGTCGATTATTGCTTTTGCTTCGGACAACAATTTGCGTCCAATCAGCATGTCATAATGGTCTGAGAACTGGTGGATCAAGAACTCTTGGGCAATAGGGAAGTAGTTGTTAGGTGGTATATTCGTAAGTTCATTAATTATTAACGGTCCATTACTGGTGTGGATTAGGTAATTGGTTTCTTGTGTTGGTGTTTGAAAAATATTTCGTGTGAGCATATTTATCGTAGATCCTGTATCAATTAGACATTTCAATTCGGTATTATTATGTTTGATCGTTATATATTGGCTTGATCCGGGGCTACTAGCCGAAAATTTTCTGCTTGTTCGGGGTCGTCTGGTTCGTTGTCATTTGTTGTTGGTGTTTCCTCTTCTGTTGTTTCTGAATTGTCGTAGTTCTGTTCAGGGGGACACTGAGTTAATTCTGGGGTATAGTTCGATTGATAGGGATAGGGCTGAGGTTGAAAATATTCTGGATAGTAGGGATAATAGTAATTATAGTTATAAGGATATTCGGGTTGATTAGACGTTACTTCTTGATATCTTAGCTCTTCTATGCTCATTTTAGACTGTCCGCTGTCCGATGGTCTCTGTCTTTTTATTGGGTTATTAGTCTGTACGTTTCCGGTTTGTGGATATGTTGTAGGCATGTGAGTGTGGCTAGGTCCAAAGCGATTTTGGTCAAAAATATTTTGTCGGTTAAAAGCTGTGTTTGGTCTGGGTGCTTGTGTCAGGGGTATGTTAGGTTGTGGGTAGATAGGTCTATTTTGATATTGAGGAATCGGATTTGTGTTAAACCTGGGTACATGAGAATATGCTTGGTGATAGGGTTGATAGACGTTGTTATAGAATGGTTGGAAGGGTGTAAGAGGTCTGGTTTGATTGTTCATTTGCCTGTTTTGGGAAGTGTTTGTTACTTTGTTTGGAATTGAAGTTGGCTTTATATTATCTTTACTTGAGGTTGGTGCCTCGTAAAGACCTTTTTCTTGTAGTATGTTTATTAATGATCTCAGGTTAGGAATATTACAGTTAATTATTCTGAGATAAATGTGGCTTGGAAGTTTTTGAATTAGGTTTTCGATGCTGGTTTGTATTAGTCTAGTATATAGAGTGGTTTCAGTAATATTATCTTCTAGTTCTAATTTACTTATAAGTATCTGCCGTTTTCTTTCGGCTTCTTCAAGGAAATGACGAATGTTACCTCGATATTGTGTGTTCCTGAATTCCTCCAGAAGTTGGTGGTTCGGTGCTTGGGGCTTGTAGTTAAGTATAAGTTGAGTCCTGAGTTCGCTCCAGCTGCTGAGGTTGGTCACTCCGAGGGTGCGGATAACATCGCCACTGATTTTCCGTTCGATGTGTCCAAAGATTATTAACTTTTGCCTTTCGTCTGTAGTCTGATAAAGAGCCAAGATGAAGTCGATGCGACTGATGAAAGTGTACAGGGTGTTAGGATCTCCGTTGAAAACCTCGATTGCGTGTATTTGTCTTTCGACTTGAATCATATTCGAGTCAGACAGTTCTATTTGTGTTGGCGCTGCTACTGCCATTGTGGTTTGTTGGTTTTGAATTTTGATTAATGTTTGTGTATTTGCTGTTGGTTTATTTGTCGGTTCGTAACTTAGATAAGATTTGTGTTGTCACTATTGGTTTGTGTCTTTATTTAGGTTCGAGATTTGGATAGGGTTTGTGTTTCTGCTATTGGTTTGTGTCTTTATTTAGGTTCGTGATTTGGATAGGGTTTGAGTTCTCACTATTGGTTTGTGTCTTTATTTAGGTTCGAGATTTGGATAGGGTTTGCGTTTTCGCTATTGGTTTGTGTCTTTATTTTGGTTCGCGATTTGGATAGGGTTTGAGTTCTCACTATTCACTTGTGTCTTTGTTTTAGGTTTGTGTGTTTGATAGGTTTTTTGTTGTTCGCTCACTCATTAATTATTATTATAATGTTTCACTTAGTTGCACTGTTATCATTATAATTCATTTTAGTTGTAGTTGAGTTTATTTAGTCTTCACTTAATTTAGCTGTTATTATTATGGTTCACTTAGTTGTAATTAAGTTTTTTAGTTTTCACTTAGTTACACTGTTATTATTATTGTTCGTTTAATTCTGGTTAAGTTTATTTAGTTTTCGCTTAGGTTAACTGTTGTTATTGTAGTTCACTTAGTTGTAGTTACGTTTATTTAGTTTTCACTTAGTTTAGCTGTTATCATGTGTTGCACACTTTGCTATTTCGCTTTGTTTTGAGTAACCTTTTGTGGATTTACTACTCAGCGAATTCAAAGGCGTCTTCTTAAAATTTGATACAATTTTAAGTTGTTCACTTTCACTATCACTCTGTGGTTTCGGATATGTTGTTGGTTTACAAAAATTTTTTTTTTTTCTTTTGCACCAATTGTACCGATTTACCGACGCGGGATATTGAAGTTGTAGTTCTTTAGCGGATGATACACAGAGAATTGAATATGTTTAATATCGCATCAACTAGTATCATCCTACCGGCTGCGCCACTTACGTAGTTACTATTTTTTTGAGTCAAATGAATGATCCGTCTGTAACGAAGACAAAGATCAACGCTGAAGCCAATGATAAATTTAAACACGAATTATTTCGGTGAACGTCTTTATTTCCAAACTGTCAGCTTAAGACTAAATGTACAGAGTTTTGATCGGCTCGAAGTGAGTCGCGAGAAACGGAAATGTGTTTGTCAGCATTTTTATTTATTTGTGTTTAAGTGCATGCAAAAAAGAATGATGAAGTTATACAACAATCATGCGCTTTACTTTGTTGTGGATTCAAGTTTCGTTAAGTTATGTTGTGTATTTATACACGCGCAAGATTGTATGCGCGTTGTTTTTGTTAGATTTAAGTTTATGTAAGCGTAATACGAGAAGCATATTATGCTACTATATATATATTTATATAAACTGGTAGGTATTGCAGTGTAGATCATATATTGTTTACGCCGAATCTCGCCGCCGAAAAGTAGGCAGCATATCGGCGTAAACAGTGCGAGAGTTACCGAGGGCTCTCGCGCTCTTTTATCCAACATATATATGTTAAGTTACTTTTAAGCCTTTTTTTACCGTTGTACATATAGTTGAAATAAAACAGTGAAGAAAATACCACGCGCCCCGAGTTGTTCCTTTCATTTTCGAATTGTTTTCTCGCGTCGGATTTCCGTCTTTCACAGCAGTTTCATCCCCAACTCTACGATCCCCTCAAGAAGAAAGATCTTCTTGCCGCCACCACATTCATTGGTCCTTCGAGCCGGATTATCATCATCTACATTTTGACATCACGTCGCTGGATTTTCATCCCCACGCTCCGCTCGAACCACGATCATCGGCATCTCGTCAGGATCCCCCAGATAAGTACTAAATTTTTTACTTATCTTATGCGGCAGAGGACTGTGTGTAATTGTTCCTTGGTGAAAAGAAAGATTTTTTCGATTTTCTGCTAACCTCGCAATTTGCGCCACCGGCATCTCTGTATGTACATATGTTCCTGCATTAGTAAGCACATACTTACTTACAGACGACTGCCACCTTCGAAAGTTTGGCATACATATATATGTACGGAAATACGAATCATAAATTACACAAAGTTTATCCGTCTAATTCTATTTACAAACCTCTGCCACATATATGTATGAACCTTCTCCTACCATTTTCATTTAAACAAAGGTACATACATTCTCCAAACTAATTAAACTGTATGTTAATATATGTGTAATATATATACACATTACATACTTACGTTGCCCATTAGTACATTGCCAAGGTCCGCACCTCAAGTGGCAATTGTACCTCCAAATCTAACACCAAAAAAAAATAACACTGTATTCCTTTTACATTTATTAAATTTCTTTATTAACATATACCAATACTCTTTGACCGGCAGCAATATTTCTGCTGCACCGGCACTACACACAAATATTCTTGTAATTAATTATTTGATCTGATTTACATATTAACACAAAACTATATATTATATTATATTATTACACATATTCTATTTTAAAAACATTTAATTTATTGGTCAACTTAATCTAATACAAAGAAATATTTTATTAATTCTTTGTTTGCTTTTGTCAGCTTAGTGATCGCAGTTTGCCTTACTTATCGCAGTTCGATCACAATCGACCGACCGCCACTTTTTCTATTCACTCAGTGTTATCGTTCCAGGGCTGCACTAGCTCAAATATTAAAATATCACTTAGTGGGCAACCGTGACTTTTAAAGTCACCTTTTTTTTACTTATCGTCTCATTGTGCACTGTGTTGTGGTATTACAAAGCGCTGCAACATTGCAAAAAATTATCGAATATATTTTCGTCCGTCTGAGAAAATATATCCTAATAAATAATTATTTATTTATTTTCACAATATAATTTATTATTTGTAAATAAATTATATTGCGTCTTTTTCTCAGAATTTCACGCTGAGTATAATAATTGTCTCGATAATTATTATTACTCAATAAAATATATCGATATTTATAAAATAATATTTATATTATTTTTTTTGCAACGTCTTTCCAAAAAGTGTTGCCTTGTAATCTACCAACGTATTCCTCGCTCAACCAGATTCGATAAAGTTTCCGATCGATTTGATTAATATTCTTGTTTATTGTTAAAACAAGAAAATTCTGTTCGTCCAATTTTCTACGCTCTTCTCTTTCAGTTTCTGCTTCCGTCACCAGCATCAATTTGCATTTTTCTCGCTTTTTTGAAAGCCTGTTATGCCAATTGACAGTAAAGACACCAATAAACACCTTGCTGTACCAACGACTAAGCACAGATGCTCCAGCTCTTTTCCAAGTTCCCTCCTTGGTAGAACACCGACTCCAGCCACATTGCGGAAAGTTCATCCACACATCTAAGGTTAGTCCGGTGCCAAAAATTTCGGTGCACACTCCTCCAGTTACTCGTTTAGTTGGTCATCAGATCTCACTGACAATAAAAATGGCACTCCAAGAGTTCATTAACGCTTCTGATTAGCTCACGCAGTTCGAAGCTAAGATTTAAAATTCTCCTACAGCCTCACTTCTTGAGCAACTTCGCTCCATATGGACTGCCGTAGAACTCAAGTATGAGCTCCGTTCCAACGCATTGTCTCAAACGGAGACGAATGTTGAGGACAAGATCGCCATGCAAGCCCGGTATGACCACTGCTACTCCATATACGAGGAAACTGCCTCTCAGTTAAATGAAATAGAGACCGCAACGGCTCCCACTCCAGCACCTGCAGCAGCACAAGTAGCCTGCCACCCACGAAGCTACCGGTCACCACCTTTCGATGCTGAAGTTTTCAGCGGTGATAACCTTAAATGGCCAACTTTCCGTGATCTCTTCACAGCGGTCTACATTTCCGATCCCGGCCTAAGTCAGATCGAGAAATTATTCCATCTTAATGCGAAGACTAGCGGAGAAGCGAAGGCAATCGTATCCAAATCCCCTCTCACGAATGAGGGTTTCTCGTCTGCTTGGAAGAACTTGACGGACAGGTTCGAAAATAAGAGGCTGTTAGTCAACAGCCAACTTAGAATCCTTTTCAACATTCCGTCAGTTCCTCACGAGTCTGGAGCCGCCGTCCAAGTCCTTCAAAGCACTATCCAAAGTTGCTTAACGGCTCTAGACCACTCCAAAATCAGCACAGAGAACTGGGATTGCCTTCTTGTCTTCCTGTGCTCGTCTAAACTCCCAAGGCTGACGTTGTCACTTTGGGAGCAGTAAGTACAAAACAAGGCTGAAATTCCGTCGTGGAAGGAAATGTCCGATTTCCTTTCAGAGCGCTATCGCACATTGGAAGCGATAGAGGACGTGCAACCTAGTACAAGCGCACAGACAAGTCCCAAACCTGCTCGAAAAGAGCCTCCTACGAGGAAGGTCAACTCTTTTGAGACAAAGGTTGTAGGCAAACCAAAAACCTGCAAACTTTGCTCAAAGGAGAACCATCCTATACGTCTG